>JXSR01S012992.1:19201-41465 GCA_000969725.1 Ophiothrix spiculata
CTCGAATGTGTTATGATATAAAAATATTCTCTAAGCACAAAATAGTAACTCCATTATTGCTAATGCTATAAAGCAGTCGTTAATTAAGCATGCGACTCGTGCATATTTTGTGGTTAAGCTTTGACTAAGGAGGTATTTTGCCTACGGCTGATGTGGGCTGTGGCACCAAGTCCAGGCACAAAATGACAATTTTACATCATATATTCTCAATGCAAACCAGTCTTTACACTATTATAAGGTGAGATTAAGGGGGCACTCCCATTGGCACGCATCATGCTCCTGTCGATAGACCCCCTTTTTTTTTTATCTGCTCTCAACCATGACCCCCTTTTCACTGAGCTGTCACTCAATTTTGAAAATCAACTTTATAATCCTCTTTTTTATGGTGACTCTCATCCATTGCCCTGATTTTTCAAGAACCTACCATGAATGACACACTTTTTTCACTCAATTTCTAGATTTTTTTTTTAAATTTATGAAAATTTCGAAGATCATCCATTTTGTAAATGTCAAAATTAGGCATATTTTATTCAAAAAGTGACACCTTGTTTTTCGCTCTTCCAACAAATCGCTTGGAATGACCCAGCTTTTTGACCCTCTACACCGAATGACCCGGTATTTTTCAATGTATTTCTCACCTATTGCCCCTACATTTCAACAGCTGGTAGGAGCAGGTACGTCACTTTCATATTTCAGTGCCCCCCCCCCTCCGGAACGTAGCCATATATTTTGAGAAATGTTACACAGGAAGGCATTGACATAGCAAGATTGTGCGGATGTGCAGTCCTTGCTTTTCACACCTTACTTGTTGCTCATTTGTTCTCATTTCAAGCAAAATCTTAATTTACTTCACAAACCCTTTTTGAAAGTAAAGTTCCAAAAATCCCCATTTCAAACAAAATTTCAGAAACATTTGGCCCTGGAACGAAGACTGAATTAAAATGAACTAAAAAATATTAGCTCTCAAGGACCATTATTTGAGGGTCACGTCAGTTCTACAGTCCCATGGTTACACAGGATGTGCCTCGGGATAGATCCCCTTTTTAAAACCGGCTTGTACCCAATGGAACCCTCTTTTTTGCAAAAAAGTTCAAAATTAATACTCAATGACCCACTTTTTTTAATGGTCAGATACTCAATGATCCCCTTTTTTCTTATCCACTCCTTCCAATTTTTCCGCTACTTTGATGTTTTTAAAGAACATTTTAACAATTTTGTAATTTTACAGCAATTTACACTAGAAAAGGGACTATTTTTAGTTTGAGTCTACAGGTGTTACCTCAATGACCTTATTTCAAAATGTTCAAACCTGGATGACCCCATTTTTATTATGTTTTTTACCAAATGACTCCTATTTTATGTACAAATTTGTACCGGATGATCCCTACTTTTCATCTCGCCGAGGCACATCCCTGTCACTTTTAATAGTGAGTGCCCCCACCCCGGGCTACACCCCATTTTCAGAGCCAATCTCCAATTCCCTGTACCCTTGGAACTACACAAGCCTCACAAAACGGAGTTTACCCCTCGAGATGAGCATCATCATGCAAAGAGTGAATTTAGACCTCATTTCACAACTATCACTATCCATTTTGTGCAGCAGACTAAAACTGACATTAAGATGCCATCCAGAAAAAAAACAATGTATCTGTAAAACAAGTGGTAAAATCATCAAAATTAATCAGCAATTTCTCTATATATGCTACATCAGAAACCCAGCGTCACTGTCCTAAATCTGACCAAATTGATGAACAATAAAAGTAGCAAGCAGGCATCCAGGGTGAGCATAATGGTCAAATTTGATCATCGATGGACAGGCAGGCAACTGATCCTAATGGCCGACTGGCTGGTCGGGTATCTTCCTAGCCATGTACCCTTTTGCAGCCCCAAGCAAGTTTCCCAGACATGTATATCACTTAGGATACAAGCGCTCACACCCAATTGTTACCCACATTGACCATTGCTAACAAAAGTCTTATTTCCCATCATTTGATTTCCTGTCCTGTCCTGCTGTCCATGCAAGGCTTCCATATTTCTTCAAACACGAATGACATCACTTCACATGAGTGACGTCAGAGTGAGGCGAGTGAGCGACAAGCACATCACTACTTTTACACATGCATGATTCTTGAATGTGTCATTCATAATGGAAAGATATTGAGAGGTTCCAAGGGGTCTGCTGAACTAGATAGATTACATGGCTATAACTTCTTGCTTCAATCAGTTAGGGTAAAAGCTGTATCTCTAAAACACTAAAATTCTGATGAATTAGGAAAGTCTACAATATAAACAATGCCTTGCTACTCCAGAACAGATATATTACAGGCTTCTCACTCGAATCAGCTGTAAGGTTTAGTTTTGTCAGTAAAACATATAACTCAGACAGGTGTCTGGGAAAATATACGCAAAGCTTGCACTTGTTGGCAGTCAAGTTAACTCAAACGGTAAGGTGCTTGCTAATTGCGGTGCGGAAGGTCTCGAGTTCGAACCCTGCTGGTGCCAAAAAGTTGAGTGTGCTTGAAATTCCCTTGGATAAGGAACTAACTGCTAATTGTCTTGTGGAAACCCGTACGAAACTCGGGGAGCTGATCCGGGCAGCGATGGTGCATATGTGGGCTGATCAAGGTTCAGCCCTAGAGGTTGCCGCAGAACCTGAAATGATGCTTGGTGTGGAATAAAGCTTACTTGGGCCACAGTGGTCAGTGAACACCTGTAAAGTGTGCAGAGGCCGTGTGGAATTACATTCATTTGAATCAATTTCTTTGAAAAAGGTTGCCTGATTAGGCAGGAAAGCTTTAAAAAAATGTGACAAATTCAACGATGGCGCTAAACTTGAGTGCCCTTAATGAAAAAATCTCAGAACCTGTATTTAAAGACAAATTTTTAACATGAACTACTTTTTACAAATGTTTTTCATAACAATGTAGGATGAACAATACCCATTAACACAAATGATTATCTAATACCCGACACACTTTTCTGAACATAGTACAAACTGAATAAACCTAACACACATTTTGAACCGGGTTTTAAACAAAGCACATTCTGACTTAACCCGACACACATTTTGAACATAGCACATTGAAGATTCCAATTTTTGGTAGAAAATTTCCTTAAAAAATGGAAATTGATCATGAATTATTTTCTAGTCACATTTTGAATTAGAGATGGATTGCAAAATTTCTTCTTTTATTTGAGTTAGTGTATTGCCCACTAAAATTTTAAAGACAAATAATGTTGGGAACATTGTTTTTAAAGGGAACAAAATCGTGGGACACCCTCTACCCAATCCACCCGTTATGCACATAAGTGATAACAAAAGTAAGCAAGAAATGTTTATTCAAAAATTCCAAAAATCTGTTATCCTCTCATTATTTTGCTACAGTGCCAATTCAATCTATGAACAAAGAATGATCCTACCCCAAACCCTAACACTTTTGAGCACTTCTTCGTTTAAAAACTCCTCGTCATGTCAAAGGTGGCAGATTTTTGCCTGGATTCAAACCTGTGACATACCACAACCCGACCCAATGATCACTATGTTAAATCACGGAGCATGCACTGCCATGGCAGCAATTTCCTGATCATAGCTATTAAACTTAGGTCCATGACGTATTACATTTTTGGACTTTTCTTAACTTTGTAGAATGGGATATTGTGAGATTCGGTGGGGTTATAGTTAAT
Source organism: Ophiothrix spiculata (assembly GCA_000969725.1). NCBI lineage: Eukaryota > Metazoa > Echinodermata > Ophiuroidea > Amphilepidida > Ophiotrichidae > Ophiothrix > Ophiothrix spiculata. The sequence continues at coordinate 22,886 of JXSR01S012992.1, forward strand.
TCTCACTCACATCTTATACACAAGCCTGTAGCCAGGCGGTGCGCCGGGGGAATTTCACTCCCCCCCCAAAAAAAAAATAAAAATAAATAAATAAAATAAAAATTGACAATATACAAAAAAGGTCCATAAATATCCCAAAAGATCCATAAAAAACAAAGCATCAAAATACCTGCTGAAATGTTTAGTATACAAATTGCTTGTAAAATACTGAAAACTTTTTCCCCCTACCAAAACAAAGAATTTTTCCTCCAGAAGGTCCACTTTTGGAAAACTCGCATCCCCCTTGAAAAAATCCTGGCTACAGGCCTGCTCACATGCGAGGTCTCCTGACAGGAATAAATCTAAGTTTCTCATCAGATCTGCTGTCAAGAATCTCTCTCTCACACTTTTATTCATCCTGTACTTTGCTAAATACAAATCATATACAAACTGGTTAACTTTTATCAGATAATAAGACATCCAAGTTTTCCCGTGGGCTTTACTCTATTCACACATCCTTGATGCAATTTCTGATTTTACAAAAACTCACATGCAACCATCAATTTCCATTTGCACTCGAGTTTGACCTTGGTGACAACTCCCATGGATTTCCTCTTTCAATCTCATGGCCTCTAGCAACACTATTCTCAAATCAAACACAGACCTTAAAATACATTAAATGAGTTTCATTCAATAGCATCCAACGTCATGTGTACCCTGTAGTGTTGCCTTTATGTGCTCCTTCAATATCTGCCATTATTATCATCATTTTAAGTGAATTTTAACCAAGAAAGAAACCCGGGAAAGAAACATTTTGTTATTCATTCAGAATTTTAATTAAATTGAAATTATAATGGTTTTGTTTATGACAGGTTTGCAGCATTTGGTCGGGCTTGATAATATTTCAAAAAAAAAGAAGACAGATTTGACAGAAAAGATCAATCAATCGATCAATGATACAGGTACTTGCATGATAACATGTGTACCCCATGAAGGAGTCTATTCGTAAAGATGTGTGGGGGACAGTATTTACAGACATGCCAAAATCAGAGAGAACATTTTTACTACTAATAGCATGGCCGACATGCTTGTCCAAACCTAGAGAGTAGGCTAGCTCAACTTGACCTCCCTAATGATGAAGTTATGAAGGAGGCAGGCAGGGTGTAATTCATCCTGATTATTGTACTTCAAAGGCGGCGGTCATCATACTTAACTTGCTCCCCGAGGTACGCAGTACAGTCATTAATTAAAGGGCCCTGCACAGAACATGCCAAGTTTCGGTCAAGATAGATACCTATTGGTTCGATATTATCAAGTATACACATATCAAGAGTTGAGTAAAAATATTGAGTTGATTTATAATAAATATGAACTGTGTATATAACTCACAGCCTCTAAAAACAGTGAGAGAAAAGTTTTCAGAAGTTAGTCAAGTTTGAAATCAAGTTAGGTCAGTATAGGACAGTCATTACTTCAATTAAAGGGCCCTGCACAGGACATGCCAAGTATAATCTTCAAAATTTCGGTCAAGATAGATACCTATTGGTTAGATATTATCAAGTATACACATATCAAAGAGTTGAGTGCAAATATTGAGTTGATTTATAATAAATATGAACTGTATGAATAACTCGCAGATTCTAAACAACAGTGAGAGAAAAGTTTTCAGAAATTAGTCAAGTTTGAAATCAAGTTAGGTCAGTATTTTTTTTAGACAGAGATGCAGACAGTATTAGAAAGGTAAACTATTTAATAATTACATGAATCTGAACTTTTGTTAATGGAAATATTAGTAATCAAAAGATTTATGTCAAATATTGAAAGTCAAAACATGCGTAATTTCCCTGGTTTTTAACTTACCCAAAAACTTAGCTATCTGCAATACCAACTTCAGATAGCGCCAGTCTGCGTCTATAAATATGTGCACATTAAATTTAACAAAATGAATGCAAAGAATAGACTTGAGCACTTGGTTGGAAATAAACAAATTCTGACAATAATTCTAATATTGTCTAAAATGGATTGTACTTGCTAAGATGAGCTATAGGCAAGATAAGAATGTATTCAACAATTTGAACAAAAATACATGGTAGGGGTTGCGTTCATAAACAATGGGGCCCTGTACTCTGGATGTTTGTTAATACTGTCCAATTATTCATTGTTTGGCCTATAGGGCTGAGTGTTAGGGTTGGTGAGGGTCTGGTACGGAAGGAAGATATTGGCTTAATTCAATATAATTATGACACCCAACTTTTCCCCCCATGCCTTTTATGGCCCCTGGATTTCTACTCTGTAAAACAGTAAAATTCGTCCTATGATTCAACCTTGATAGAAGTAATTATAAAAACAAGAATGCATTATCTAATGCATGATATATTGGGATTGGTTTGTTACATAAACATTGCAAGAGTAATCTGTTCCGACCCAATAGATGCAGTTGAGCATGTCACAAGTTATAACACAATGGTTAATGGTGTCATTTATTGCGCTGGGTTAATGACTCTCTCTGTACCTTAACACTCAACACATTTCATGATTAAATCTGGGATTAACTCCACAAAAATAGCGGGGCAAAACAGGATTAAACCCTTGGATTTTAGACCCAAAACTGTGATCCCATCGCTTCCTGGAAGGGGTGTGTGGCCCCCAATAGCGAAATCATGTCTAAATTAGCAGATTTTTTGTGGTGGGAAGAAATATTCAAGGACTATCTTCTTGTTTAAATTACCAAAAAAAAAAAAAGACATAAAGACATCTATACAATTTGTTTCAGTGAATTACGGCTGCAAAATGTGAAAAAAAAATTAGAATAGTTATGCAACATGTAGGAATGAACTAAGATTCAAGAGAAAAATAAAAGCATGGAAGTTGTTTTTGCAACTGTTTGATGAAATTTCTACGAAAATCAACAAATATTAATATGTTTGCAACCTACATAATCCGGTCATTTCTATTAGATGCAATGGTGATTACTTTTGTGTTTCCAATTTATGGCAGTGAAATAGGACGCCTCTCTACCTTCACTGCCATTGCAAATGCATTAATCTCCTTGCTTGTCACTAGATGGGGTACTTAACAATCTTGACGTGAAAGCTGGCAGGCCGCAAGAGGGCATACATACATTGCATCATACATTTTCAATTCACTCATTCCGCCTTGTGACCACATTTCAAAATCCATTTACATAAGGCAGCTAGCTATCTTTTACAGTAAGAGTGAAGCAAATTCATTTATTTTTTAACATTTAATTGCTCGAAGTCCATCGCTCCAAAAAGCGAAAGTGTGACTAAGTAATAGCAACCAGTACCGCAGCTCATATGGCCTCCTGATCCCACTTTCAGGGTCCACTGTAAAGAGAGACAAGCAGGGTGTATTGCCCTAAACATATACCTACAATAATTTCTCCACAAATTTTCATTAGCCTCCAAAGTTCAGTGGACAAACCTACTGTCTAGAAATTATAAATCAATGTTAGGATCCGGTTTGAGGCGCAGGAATCACACGATATAAATACACTCCCCTGCACCATTTTGAAAATTGTACATTTAATTTGTTTTTCAAGCATGAAATTAGCCGCTCAATATAAATGAGTTTAAGGAGATGTTGTCCTGGTTTGCAAATGGAAATGGGAGTGTGTATAAAAGTTCATCTAATATGGAATTTTATGGACTTGTTAAGATTCAGCTGGAATTGTTGTGAACGTTAATGTTCACAGAAATACATGAACTGCCTTCTCATAATAGAATTTAGAAACATAACAAATCTCACTCTCCCTACAACACTCACGTACAAAACACAAGAAAAACTTGCAGGGTTTGCAGAACAGATTAGAGTAATAAATTGGAACAGATATTGAATTAATTAAATTAGCAAAGAGTTAAATAAATTAAGAAATATAGAGCATGCCTACATGCATTACGTTCAATTCAAAGCAGCAAATAGATCCTGATTATATAGTTCCAATCATTCATCGACCTAGTAGCGGTTGTGAACTACCCCAACATTGAGTTTAAGATAAACCATGATATAGAGGGTGCTATAAACAGTGCTGCATGCAAAACCCAGGCAGTAGTTGGTCACAATCTTTGTGGCTTTGAAAAAATAATGCAATTAATGAAGTTGCTTGAAATATTTTTTTGTTTGATTGAGCTTCGATAGTTGTCTAGGTTAACTTTAACATTTTGATATTATACTTACATTTACTATAATGGATTTTGACAATTTACACTACTAAAACTGAAGTCACAATATCAGGCGCTTGAAAAAGGGGAGTTCAAGCACACTTAGTGTTTCAGTTCCAACTGTTTATTGTCAGGGGTGTAGCGAGAGTGTCCGCCACCCGGGACAAGAAGTGATACTGGGGCACCCCTGAATTAATATGGCAAAAAAGGTACACCAAAAAAACTCCCCTTTTTTGGCAAAAATTGGTAATATCTGCTAAAATTTGCCTAATTCCTTTTCTTAAGTGAAAGAAGTATGAAATTTTTTCGAGGTTTTCACGGTATATTTACATATATAAGCTAAAAATAAAGCGTGCGGAGCTTAGGCAGAAATTGGCTAATTTCTGCAGTATGTCCACTCTTGCTGCCGCCACTGGCAAAATGTTAGTCCAATTATTTTTATGTAGTGACAATTATAAATACAAAAAAGTAGGCTTTCTAGAAATTTTTGGCGCCAAAACACATATTTTTGCCCTAGAGTCAAAATATCGGACTCGATCAGACCCGAAGCAGCACCCGTGGGTGGCTTGGTATGGGTGAATATTAGATTGGGATGTGAGAGGTCCCAGGTTCGAATCCACGGGTCGAACAGTAAGATTCTAAGAGATACATTGACTTTAACTCAAATGTATATATATTTGGATGTGTATAATTATTCATCTCCTTGTTTTGTTGACAAATATATTTTCTATACAAAAGGTGCAAGGTGCATCAGAAGTAGAACGGAGCATTATGTGTTTTATTGTAACTATTCTGAATGGGAGGCTTCCAACCATTCAGAAACATCCTAATACAAATGAAACTAATCTGCTTTCAATTCAGAAACATCCTGATACAAATGAAACTAATCTGATTCCAATTCAGAAACATCCTGATACAAATGAAACTAGTCTGCTTCCAATTCAGAAACAACCTGATACAAATGAAACTAGTCTGATTCCAATTCAGAGACATCCTAATACAAATGAAACTAGTCTGATTCCAATTCAGAAACATCCCGATACAAATGAAACTAGTCTGATTCCAATTCAGAAACATCCTGATACAAATGAAACTAGTCTGTTTCCAATTCAGAAACATTTTGATACAAATGAAACTAGTCTGTTTCCAATTCAGAAACATTGTGATCCAAATGAAACTAATCTGCTTTCAATTCAGAAACATCCTGATACAAATGAAACTATTCCAATTCAGAAACATCCTGATAAAAATGAAACTAGTCTGATTTCAATTCAGAAACATCCTGATACAAATGAAACTAGTCTGATTCCAATTCAGAGACATCCTAATACAAATGAAACTAGTCTGATTCCAATTCAGAAACATCCCGATACAAATGAAACTAGTCTGATTCCAATTCAGAAACATCCTAATACAAATAACTAGTCTGTTTCCAATTCAGAAACATCCTGATACAAATGAAACTAGTCTGTTTCCAATTCAGAAACATCCTGATACAAATGAAACTAATCTGCTTCCAATTCAGAAACACCCTGATACAAATGAAACCAGTCTGTTTCCAATTCAGAAACATCCTGATACAAATGAAACCAGTCTGTTTCCAATTCAGAAACATCCTGATACAAATGAAACTAGTCTGGAAGCAGACTAGTTTCATTTGTATCAGGATGTTTGTCTAATCCGTCATCAGTGTGATTTATGACACCAGTAGAATTCCCCACATCACGCTCAAACCAAATTTGCCTAACAGGCACAGGAAATCTTCTCAATCCCCCTCCTCTAAGTTAGGGATGTAACCGATACCAAACTTGTACATTAGCTACGTACTAGATGGATCCCGCTGGCAAACTGTGATTGTTTCATGTTATATCAATATCATTAGCCAACCAAGCTCTGCTAAGGGTAGAAACCACCTTGTGTAAATTTACGAGATCCTATTATTGCACCATGGGTTTATACCTCGCTAGTGGAGTGTCAAACGGCAATGCAAAGTACGTCAAGAGTGTAATATCATCTCCCCGGGTTCTCACGGCAACAGATGATGGATAATGTCAGGATGAAAATAGCTATGATATTAGAGTTTGTGATATTGCCTCTTTGATAGATCCCATTTGCTTTTATGATGAGAAACGAGCGTGCATTGTGTGCTGCAGGCACAGATCTTGTGTTTTGATTCCCATCTTGTGAATTTGGGTTATCATAAACACAGAAATACCATCTATGCCATTATGGAGGGTCTTATGATGAGGATTAATCATCATGGATCTTATTTTATCCAATAATTTCAAAATTAGCACAAACATTCATCAGTCCAGTGACCCGTTTTAAAGAACTCTATGGCATGGAGTTCATCCCAGGACCAAAAACAAATAACAACATTAAAAATATATGTTTTGCGGCTATAAACTTCCTTTCTAACTGAAAAATATATATACGATTAGGGAATGATTGATGGCTGACATATTTGTTTGTCTTCGACTGTTAAGGTTAAAGGAATAATAAAAATTTTGATTCTTCAGTCAAAATCAGCACGAACATGGAACTTGTTAATTTTCATCTTTTTGTTAAAACATGAAGGAAAATCAAATTTTTTATTCAAAACAAAATACCCCAAATAAGTTCAACATGAATTGTTGAGGTACCTTGATAAGTGAGCCTAAATAACATTGAGGATGCTCAATTACCCAAAAATGAAAAAAAAAATGAAAAAATGAAAAGAAAAAAAAAAATCTTCCTACGAGCAAATTTAGGGTCGGCCGGGGGCGGAAAACAGGGTTTTTTGTGTGTCACATAACCTACCAAATATGCATCAGCAATAATTTTACAACAGGCAAAAATCAGCAGCACATTTTGCGCTCTAATTACATGATGTATGTGCCATATTTTGCATGTCTCCCATCCATCTCTCATCACAATAGCTGCCATTTGTCACAAATTTGCATTGCACACTGTAGATTGTCCAGTCTTGGGTCAGTGGCTCTTGAAATGCTTCTTCAGGTGACACCGTCACCTGAAGAACCCACTGACATATGAGAGTGATATTTTAAGTAATTTGTTACTTTCATATGACAATGTGCTAAATAAATATAACTTTTGCAGATACGACTTTCTTGCACTCACATGACGATCTAACACTTGCTTGCTAAGCATGTGCAATTGTTCCAATTCCTAACAGATATTGATTTGATAATGGCTTGCTGCATGCATGCTCAAATATTTTACTTTATTTTCTTCATTTCTCTAATTTTCTCACTCTATTAACTAATGCAATTATGCCTAAAAAATTGTTAAGTTGCTTTAAGCGATGATACAAACAAATCAGGTTGGTGTCTCCAGCCCCCTTGTTTCAAGAACAGAACTACAAACTTAAATTATCTGCCACAAAAATGTATTCATAACATATTAGGTTAAAAGTAGAATTATTGCTTAAAAAGTGATGTCTCTATACAGGCTCATTCCATAGAAAATGAACCTTTATTTTTGATTTCGAGCAAAAAAAAAAAAAAAAATCAGTTTTGTTATTCGACCACATAAGCAGGTATTTCAGTCATACATTTGTCACTTGGTACATGAGAAGTATTTCTCAAACAGAAATTGCAAAGTTTTTCTATCCGTGCATGAATGAGCATATGTTTTATTTTAAAAATGTCAAACGTTACCAAAAAGTTACACCAAAATGTCACATATGTTACCAAATGTTACCACACAAAACAATGCATTAAAATAAACCCTGACGATAGAATTTCCTACCATTTTTATGAAATATTTGTAAATAGGTTACCCATCATCTGTGTAAAGCGCAATAAAAAAATTGCTAATACGTCAGTCATTTGGAGCAAAACACTATTTCAAATGTTACCGAATGTTACATGAACTTTATTCTGGATTTTGGAAATTAATTTAATTTTTAAACAGCTACATGTCTCGACCCCACAAGTGAGCACCATTATCATCAACAAACTCGTAGATGGTGGCATTTCATGAGGTGGGTCAAAAATGTGTTACATGGTCAAAATGTTCAAAAAAACAATTGTTTGATATGATGTTAATATTATTGATCTCTTTCAATTCAAGTAACTTTTTAGCCAAATATCACTTTTGTATTGGCATGATGAGCTAATTAATGGTTAATTACTCCATAGACGGCAATGCAAACTGTACTTTTCAAACGCGTTTTTCTCAAAATTACCTGTTTTTACTAAAGCAAGTCATAAATTGGAATGATTAATGGTAAACAGTTCATTTTTTCAGGAAATGTTCTAAACACTTTATTAGTTACTTTGATGCATTAAACTTGAAACAGACTCCTAGGGGTCTTGGTGTTGTGACCTTCAATTAAATAGAGGCGGGCTATACAAGGGGAGAACATGGTGATGTTTCAAATCATTCTGTCCTAACTCTTATTTGATGCAGCTTGATCCCCTGAACATTTTGACACCAAATTTGTCAAAATCGGACAAAAAATGAGAAGGTGCTGCCCAAAAAACTGATCGAGGGGGGAGGGGGTCTGAGGAAGGTCTAAAAATGATAAATTTGCCAATTACTGTAATAATATACCAAATTTTAGCCATGTCTGTGACTATCTGTATGTATTTGAGGTCACAGAATCCATTTGTGAATGTTCCAGCAGTGTCAAACTTTCCAAAATGGCGATATTGTCTCAATTTAGGTATCTACCGCATCCGTAGGCACCGCATCCTTAGGCACCACCACCCTTGTACTGCCAAGTTCAAACCATTGTCTCTCTTAAATTATGTAACCCATGAAAGACAAATTACTGCCACAAATAGCAGAAAGTGTAAGCTTTCAATTGAGACATTAAACAAGTCAATAGGCTCAGGAATAGTGAATGTACATCAAATTAAGTTCGAGAACCCAAGTAAAAATGTAACAACACCACCTTTTAAGCATACCCACCTAATGATATGCCATCAGATAGAATGTTTATGCTAGGTTCTGTAGCCATTTAAAAGCGAATTTTTTCAATTTTTCGGTCACAAACTTTACTTTGGAATCGCCCTACAGACTTTTATCCTGTGAACAACTGATGGACTATGGCAGAGTATTATAGGCTGAAGTAAAAGGTTGAAAGAATTGACAAAGTTTTACCCATTTGGGCACAACATTTTATGTTAAAGCCTTAAAAGTGGAAAAGCAGTCAAATATGTGACTTCTGTGCTAATGAATTGGGATTGTACTTTCACAATGTATTTTACTGCTTTAAATTTAGTTGTATGATTTCAAAAATAACAATTGCATATTTAATGGCAAAGGCAAACCTCACAGGTGATCTACTCAGATAAAATAAGATTTTTGCTTGAAGGACAAAATGATTTTTACTTAATTATCTAAAACCAACAGTAAAAGTCAGACAGTAAAAGTCAGTCACATTAAAATCAAGCTCTAATCATTGAAACACTTACAAGACTACATTTTGATTCAAACTGATAGGGTTTAAAATTTTGTTTATCTCTGTACCTTGAAAAGCATGATTTTGTGCCCTACCTCTATACCATGTTTGTGAAAAGAACATCCTATTTTGGGCAAATTGGGTACTTTTTAGCCACAATATTCAAAATATACAAAATTTTGCAAATTGGGTATAAGACAGTATAACATGATCACATCAAATGCTTGCTTTATTTCATGCAATCAAAAGATAACAAATCTGGAATTTCTTTTGATTTGAATAATTTCAAAATGCTCTTCCTTTAAACACAGCAATTGAATCTATTACTCCACAATCCTATTCATTAACTGCACATAGATGGTTTATTTCCAGCATCCTGATTTCCAAATCACTTCTTAACACATGCAATGCATACACAACTACTTTGCCTACCTCACTACTAACACCAAAGTTCAAACTAACATGGCCATGGGCTGTTTGATATACTAATGTATCCCACATGAACTAAGACCTCTAGTGCTATAGCTGGTTGGAATTCTCAGCAGCATTTAGCCTACGTCATATGACGTCCATGATCCCGTTTCTTCCCAGCAAAACTCTTGTGCTCTATGTTTATCAAGGCCACTCAGAGATGTGAACAGAGCATTTCCGTAAGGACTACACTTGTATTGGCTTGCAATGTTTTGAAATGTCTGTAAGAATTTCAGGTTTTGTTTGCTTTTTTCTTTACCAATTTTATCAATTTTTTCTCTTAGCGATTATTTTCTCAGGCAACTTAGTTTCCGATATTTTTTTCAATTAGACATCTCTAAAACATATGCTTCATGCAGCTAATTCAAATTAACGATCAATTGCTACGTATGAAAAGTACACTTGTCAAGCAGTTTGGCATTATTTTTGGATAATTGTCAAATAAGTTACTCAAATCAATATGCTACTAAACATGATGTCAAAATTAACTAAATATATCTTAAATGCCATATGCTAGATTATTTTTATGTATGGCAGAATTCAATAAAAGTCTTTGATCAATTTCACCACTTCTTCTCATAGAAATAGTCAAACTGGCATTTAAATCAACCTGATTTCTTAACATGATATAAGCTCACACTGGTCCGGGTCAGTCCGGTTTAGAAAAAATCCCTTCGGGTCGGGGTCGGTCAGGGGAAGCTAAATTTCAATCAAACTGGTATGAAATTTCAAGATTTGATCTTAAATCTGCTTTAAGATCTGTCTCCTATCTCACTCTTTTCATTTTAAAAAGCATACACATTGAGAGCTTTTCAGAAAAATAAGAAAAAGGAAAATAGAAGTTTCCTTCCTATGCGAACCCATACATAAAACTTTTTTTATGATGGACATGTTTCTCCCCTGGCCTAATTCCTCTTTACATCATGAGTACATAAAGTCTAACTTTTTCGATCTGCAAGTGTCATGACCTAGCTAGGACATTTTTTTCCAAAGAATTAAATACATGCTACTATTTTCACTACTTGGCTGTTTTCTTGTGAAAATTTAATTGAAGACGCACAGCCATTCAACAAGTTATACAACAACTTTGACATATCCCAAAATGCACTGTGATTTTAATGCCAACATACGGGCATTGGATTGCATCCTTGGCTGGATCACTGCACTGTATGCAGGAGAGTCAACACATGCTAAAGTCAAATCAGATTGCCATCGGTGATATACGCAACTCGTTTATTGCAGACATTTTGATTAAAAATAATATTGAAATCTAGATAATCTTGAAAAATTACATTCCTGCAAAACAATACCATTCTTCCTTTGAATACTAGACAAGAAATATATAAGCGTGACAAATGGCTTCTGACCGGATATTCCTCCATGGATCGTATCGCATGAGACGGGCTTCCACCTGTAGAGGGTTAACTGTCCTCTCTCGCTGCATAATATCCTGCTTAGAGAGGTTCAACCTGTCTTGATTTGTAAACAGTTGAGATGAGATGCCACGGGGTGGAGACATCGCATTCAGCCAGTTTTAATTACACATCTATGTGCTCCTTCTATATCTATATCTTACTCCAGGGCATAACAAGCTATTTTGCATTGGATTTCAGTATTTGTATCAGAATCATACTCTAGTCAGTTCAATACAAGCTGGCCTCTCTCAGTCAGGAACTCTAATCATACTCCAGTCAGTTTAATATAAGCTGGTCTCTCTCGAGCGCCTTACCGATTGAGCTAACTTGACTGCTAAAGTCAAGTTAGCTCAATAGCATCCTTGGCTGGATCACTGCACTGTGTGCAGGAGATCATCAAAACTACACTCCACTACGTTTGACTCCAAATGCACTGTCATATTGTCTCATAATGGATAGCTAATGACCAAAAAGGAAGTCATATCTTCTTCAACAACTAAAAATCTAACATATTTACTATGAATATTCAGTGCCTATTTCTGACATTCTCCTGTATCACATGCACTCACCAACACCACTAAGTGATTTGGGTACTTGACGAATTGTATCAGCTCCATTTCCAGACTCAGTCTCTTCGCGCCACAACATAACAACTCAATCAATGTCGTTTGATTATAAACTCCATCATAAATCAGCAAGCCACAATAATAAGAAACAATCACATAACTTGATATTTGTCATAAAATACTGAAAACCACAAACTGGCAAACATGAGTTATGATTGACTCATAATTACACAGCCAAATCATGACTACTAGCAAGTATTGCTATTATACTGTACCAATTATAGCACAAATACTTAACTGGTACATGACAGAAATAGCAAAGCATTCCTCAAGTTTTTCCACCAGTACTTTGAAGCAGCGTGGTTGTGTTGGTACTTGATGGCAACAGAGGAGGTTCTTCATAGTACATTTCTCCAGTATTAGTACCAGTGTAGTAACTGTGCAATAAGGTACAACGGTGTGGGTTGTAGTAATCGGACCGTGTAAAAATACAAATAAAGGTTACTGTAGCGGATAGTTCATAACATGTAACTTTATAATACAGTCAAGTCCATGACACATAACACTTCACTGCATAAAAGCACTAATATTTGTTTAACATTTAAGGTTTTGTTTCAAATATCCAGCATTTAATGTCATCCTGTCATCTAAAACCAACTGGAAAATTTCAACCAAACTACAATATGGTTGGCCAATGTGACGAGCCCTAGCTCACTGAGGAAACATGGACAAATGTAGGTCAACTTAGGAAGAGGAATGGAAAGATTGTTGACATCAACATTGCTTTTGTATTGAAATCTTATAATAAAGTGTAAAATTTGGCAGTTCATTGCATTTTCTATCGTGAAATCATCCAATTTAAGTACATTGCAATACCAAATCGACACTGATTTTCTGTGATATTTGTTTATCAATATATTTAGCATCAACAACTAAACCATTCTGTAGAATTCTCCATCATATACATTCTCTTCAATTCTCCTTTTCACATTCTCTTCAATTCTCCTATTCAATTCTTCGTATTTTTTTGACTGCTTATTTTCAAAATGCTACTGAGGTTCCTGTGTGCCATGTCACAAAAATTTAAACCCATAAAAACAGGTCATACCGAATCTTACAACTATGATCATATATCTTGATTTGCTTATGTTACAGGGGATTTTATTTTTTGAATGTTAAATCCATCTGACCTTGCAATGCATCATGTGCTTCGCTACTTGTGGAGCTCGTGTGGTCTAGTGGAACAGTGCAGGACTCCGAATCAGTAGGTCGTGAGTTCGAGCCCCGCTACGGCCAACGGGTTATGTCCTTGGGCAAGGCATTTAATCCTCATTGCTTCGTCTACCCGAGCGTTATTGGGAAGCTGTTATGGGAAACATTACAATCTAAGTGCAGATAGGGTGCGCGCTTGGCCAGCGACTCCTAGGTGAATGCGAAATGATTGTGACGGTTTCCTGACGGCAGCGTAATAATAGGCATCAGCGCTTTGAAACAGTTGTATAAGGCGCTCTATAAATGGTGTGTATTATTATATTATTATTATTACTTAGGATCCCAAGTCCCTGTGAAATCCAATTCCAATCCTTCATAGCATTGATAGTTTTATTTTGGGACTGATCTCTTATGACTGATAGGTGAACACATTTGATGGGTTCAAATCCTTTTAGTTCTTCTTCCCTTTCACTAATCTCATAGTTACTCTGTTTTACTCTCTATTGCTGGTATACATGTGGCGATGGCAGAAGCCAACTGCCTGAGACTTTTGATAGTGTCACAACAGCTAGGCATACTTGCTCTGTTGCACTTAATTGGTAGTGTTTAGAAACAAAACACTTTTGATTGTACTGCAGAGGGTAGTGGACAGCTCTGAGCAAGAGCTGATCTAAAGCACAACTTTTAAACAAAACAGTGATTTACTATCAAATTGGCAAAATGGATTGGATATTTCATCATGAAACTTGCCTGTTCTTTGAGCTCCAGGAGCTAGCATTCCTAGCAAGATCATTAGGGCTTTAAAACTCTAGCAAAAATCCTTGCTACAATTGGATATTTTTCACAGGAAATACAAAAAGAGATGTAATGTAATTGTTTGTGCTGTTTTCTACACATATGGGTTTGTTTTTCTCTAGCGAACGGCGTGTCAGAATCAACGTCAGTTGATGGAATTGTGCGATTCCAAAGCCATTAGTGCTTTCTATCTGTCAATGTCAATGGGGCTGATTATAGTGTAAGGAAGATGAACTGGAACCGACTATGGAAGAGAAGATATCGTGTGTATCCCATCATGCATTGTTCCCTATCGGATTGTTTGTACAGGAAATGATGTAAGTAGTTAAGGATAAAATTACCCTAAATCAAAGTTAATTATTGTAATCTTGCATTTGGAACATGTTTTTTCACTAACTACTCACATGACTTCCTGTACAAATTTTCAAATAGGAAGCAATGCCTTGTATCATGCTAGCTAAATGCATAGTAAATTTACTGTAAAGATATCACATTTAGAAATGCTGCACTAAAAATAATCTAGAAATCCATTAGGCAAATAAGAAGGGTTTAAATTAACTATAACCTGCAAATATTTTTAGTTAATTGATTTTTAAGAGTAGATTTGTTAAAACAATAACAAATTAACAACACTTAACTGATAATTAATCAACAGAAGGTAGTCAAATGCAAAATAAAAAATAGAAGCATGAATTTTTGATGCACCTTGAATATTTTGCATATGGTTTGGAAAATGTAATGTAGTGAATAAAAGGATCATTCAAAAAAACAAATTTCATTAAGAATATGTACATTGTAACGGTCAAAAAAAGTTACAATATGAAATTTATGGCCAAATGCACATTTCTATGTATGGTTAGCAACTCAAATCACAAATAAATTGAATCCAAATGAGCATATCCAATATCACGATGCATCTTCATCTGCAAATCCCATATGAACAACGCATAATGAAAAATAAACTTCTCTGAAAACAAGACAGTCTCTAGATAATGATGCATGTCACTCTCAATTTCTCATAGCACCAAATTACTTCAGTCTACCGATATATCAGTTAGATTGAAACACATGCGAAATCAATCACACTAGATATTCCATATATTAACGAAATTTGGATTGCTAAAAATAAAATTGTACATTTAATACTAACTGAATATACAAGTTTAATCTCCTTATTACTAAGGGGCGCACCATTAGATTTCCAGGAGGGGAGCAGGAAGTTTTTCGAAAAAAAATAAAAAAAATAATCCCCTTCCCTAGGCTGAAGAAAAAATTCACCTTGAACATGGAATAGGGGGAAAATAGTTATTTCTAAGGGAAAAAAAATTGTCCCCGAATGGGATGAAAAAAAAAATCATCACCAAACTCAACTTCCTGCTCCCCCTAGAAATCTAATGGTGCACCCCTAATGAGGGCACACAGGGTGGTACTCAATGATCCTTAATCTCAATTTTAACCCTAGGCCTAACCCTAACCTGACCCAAATCATAACATTTTGTACACTCAATATCATAAAATTTGGGACACTTAATATCATAACATTTTGTACACTCAATAGGTTCTCACAAGTTTCAATTTCCAGCATCTCAATACACTGAATACTCTGAAATTCTCATATGTAAATTTTTATTTCCTGTGCCCAGAAACAATATTCCTATAATTCTCTGCAAGCTCTATCTAGGTCCCCTTAACACAATTCTTGGCAAATCTAGCCAGCCGCTAACCAAACAGCTAATGAATTGTGTTTGATCCGATGGTTTAATCCGTGCATCACATGTTGTGCGAAGCTCTCCTACCTAGACCGTGTCAATTCTGGCAAGTAAATGTTGACTAATCAAAACAGCAACCCATCTGATGACGGCCTATCAAGCCCACTGACCTACTTCAACAGAGTATCACTTGATTCAACGATATCAGCAGTATTCTACACTGCCGGTCAAAAGTGTTTGCGCACGGTTACATCCAGGCAAAAAAATTATTATTATATCAAACGACCAAGACTGTCAAAAATTTCATGTTTTTTGTACGTGCCGTATGCATCCAATATAAATAATCTACGTTTCCCTGATCCTTGATCTTCCATAACCATAAAAATGGTCGATTTCTTGGACCAAATACAAATACACCACACACACTTTTCGATATGTACCTATGTAGTTTATTATACAATGCTCTTTATCACCGTGTAACTGTAAAGAACATTTTCAAGTTATACGTTTTCCAACAAATGTGCAGTTATGTATTAAACTCTGTTTTTGAATGTGCAGCAGAAAGTACACAGTATGTTTAGCATGCCATATTTTCAAATACGGTAAATGCAATTCCTGTTGAGATCTTTAGATCAATATATGTAAAATATAAAATCCGAAAAAAATGACGCAAATGATGAACTGTTCTTGAGATATTGCTAATTAAAGGTTTTATGCGCAAACACTTTTGATCGCCAGTGTATCTGCTGTACTAAAGTTTCAAATTCAACATTGCCTTTAAGCTTCAGATGAACACAAACAGTTTGGTTTACATAGCTTAATATATCTAGTTTAGATTTTGAATTAAATAACATGATATAGCCAAAGATTATTACAAATATTTTTATACCCTACATTTTCAATTTGGTATGGCAAATCTATCACAGATCTACATAGATAATGTAGATTTTTGTTTACATTGTAAAATCTGACATAAATTAGTGCTATACTGTGCATGGATGACATTATTGCAACATAACCCGATCTCTTCTAACGAAAATATGTATACTGATTCTCAAAATGAGAATTCTAAGATATATGCTTTTAAAACAGGCAAAAAAAATGTCCATTTTATCTGGCTAATATAAACAGTGTCTCCTTTAAAGCAACTTCACATGTTTCTTAACAACCAAAATTGACAATTGTACACTCAAACTGTTACTGAAATTCTGAAAATCGACAAAATCTATCAAATGAACTTGCCTTTCCATAATCTCACATATCATAATCACAATTAAACCAATTGATATATTTCAGAAGTAAAAATGGCATTGAGAGTAACAACCAAAATATTAAGTTATGTGAATGTGTTATAGAGCAACTTGTTTTGTGTTTTCACAAAGATCCGATAAACCGTTCAGACAAGCTGCATTGATGTCACTGCTGACGGGCACTGCTTAAAATCTTGACGTCTACAACAGAATGCAGATCAATGTCGCCTTTTGGCCCGAGGGAAATCAGGCATCGCAGATCGGGACAGCACAAAGCAAAAGACATTTGTCCCAAATTGATTTATTTGGTTTATAATGCATCTATTTCATTTGCCCACATCTATCACACACAGTTGACTTAGAGCAAAAAATATCCTTTATTCTGCGTTTATAAAGTTCATTTCGATCTGAAGTGGTCAACTCACTTAATCTATGTGCATCATCAGAAAAAAGATTCTATAAAAATGCCAACACTGCAAGTAAATATTTTTAAATTTGTATTTATCATAATTTTTAAACGAAAACTATTTGTGTCTGAAATAAATCATAAAATTTTGAAATTATTGAAACATCATATGTATTTGCTAGCCCTTGTTTAGGGCTCTCAATATTGTTCAATTTAGTGTATACCATGTCTGGTACTCTCCGAGTCAAACTAAAATCCCAGTGAAATCCTTTCGCCCGGGCAGTGGGCTCATTGCTGGGTCTGTGGGAGGGAAGATTAGGGAATGGTACTAGTCCAAGTATTTGCCTAAATACAAAAGCAGAATTTTGAGTTAAAGCAAATAATTCAATCATTACCCTTCATTTCACTTCATATCATCATCTTCATCATCATAACAGTTGACGTTTATTGTGCGCTGGTATCCAAATGAAGATGCAAATGGTGCTACAAAATATTTTTGTCTTGTTTTTAAGAATTCATCACAACCATTTTTGCATGAACTAGATTGCAATGCAGCCAAAGCCAATTTGGCACTAAACCTATGAGAACTTAGATTGCAATACTCCCCAACGGCTCCCCAATGCACTCGGGTTGACAAAGTAATCAATATGCCTTGCTCAAGGACATAACCCGTAAAGTTCTGACAACCTACTGTTTACGAGTCCTGTGCTGTTCCACTTCACCCCGCAAACTCTCATCACATTACAATTATAGTGAAAAAAAAATATTTTGAACTTAAAACCAGGTAATTTCAATATTCCTTATATTTTACTTCATAATATAATCATTCATCAAATAAAGCGAGTGATGATTTCAAACCAAACCAAACGCAAGATGTTGACATTGCCATAAATTCAATCATGTTTTTTGTTTTTACAAACATGCGATAAACAGTTCAGATATGCATTGATAATAATGCTGACGGGCACTGCTTAAAATCTTGACGTCTATGACAGAATGAAGATCTATGTCACCTCTCAGCCTGAGGGAAATCAGACATGGTAGACCAGGACAAAGCTAAAGACATTTGTCCAAATTGATTTATTTCCTTTTATAGTGCATCAATTTGCCCACATCTATCATACATGGTTGACATCAAATTGCCCACATCTATCATACACGGCTGACTTGGAGCAAGGAAAATACC
>JXSR01S012992.1:41515-51876 GCA_000969725.1 Ophiothrix spiculata
AGAATTTTGAGTTAAAGCAAATAATTCAATCATTACCCTTTCACTTTAACTTCATATTATCATCTTCATCATCATAATAATAGACGACATTAATTGTGTGCTAGTATCCATCCAAATATGCTAATGATGCTAACCATTATTTCTGTCTTGTCTTTAAGAATTCATCACAACCATTTTGGCATGAACTAGATTGCAGCCAAAGCCAATTTGGCACTAAATCTATGAGCAATACTCCCCAACGGCTCCCCAATGCACTCGGGTTGACAAAGTAATCAATATGCCTTGCTCTGACAACCTACTGATTACGAGTCCTGTGCTGTTTCACTACACCACACAAACTCTCATCACATTACAATATTATAGTGAAAAAACATTTTGAACTTCAATATTCCTTATTACTTCATATGTGACCCATGATATCGAAAGGTACCTTAAGGGTCCCAAAAAGAAAATTGATTTTATGGTCTCATTTGAAAGATTATATTTTAAGCTTTAAAATGACACCTTGCTTTTAGTTATTGGATGTTCGATTGCAAAGTTACATCCAATTTGGTAAAAGGCATCAAGCTGATTCAGAAAACTATAGTTCTGAGAAAATTAAGTTTAAAGTTTCTGTACAGGTAAAACTTGAATGGAGAAAGGATTTGTATCTTGTTTTTTAACAAATTAATCTAATGTTTTGGATGTTTGAGCCTGATAAATATGATAGAGTACACTTCAAAGGTAAAGTTTCTGATGAAATTAGAAATTCGACCTTGGATGTGATTTTTGACTATGCTCAGCTTCAATGGCCCGTATCTCGTAATTTATCAAATAAAGCAAGTGATGATTTCTAACCAAACCAAACGCAAGATGTTGACATTGCCATAAATTCAATCATGTTTTTTGTTTTTACAAACATGCGATAAACAGTTCAGATATGCATTGATAATAATGCTGACGGGCACTGCTTAAAATCTTGACGTCTATGACAGAATGCAGATCTATGTCACCTCTCAGCCTAAGGGAAATCAGACATGGTAGACCAGGACAAAGCTAAAGACATTTGTCCAAATTGATTTATTTCCTTTTAAAGTGCATCAATTTGCCCACATCTATCATACATGGTTGACATCAAATTGCCCACATCTATCATACACGGCTGCCTTGGAGCAAGGAAAATGCCTTCTACAACATCTAGTGAGTTCATTTCAATTGTAAGTGGTCAAAACAACATATTTCAAAAGAAATTCTACAAACAAAAATTAAGATGCTGATTTTAAATCTTTAAAATTTCAAAACCAATACAAAATATGCATTCTTGCGAGGTAAATTGGACTAAGTGTACATATGTGACCTGCCATATCAAAAGGTACCTTAATGTAAGCATAGTAAATTATGTGATATGGGCCATTGAAGCTTAGCATTATAGTCGAAAATCATGTCCAAGGTAAAATTTCTAATTTTATCAGAAACTTTACCTTTGAAGTGTATTCTATCAAATTAATCAGGTTCCAACATCCAAAACAAAAGAAAAATGTGTTAAAACCAACATAAAAATCCTCTCTCCATTCAAGTTTTACTCAGTATAAAAACATTTAACCTGATTTTCTCAGAACTATAGTTTTCCTAATCAGTCTGATGCCTTTTACCAATTTGGACGTAACTTTGTAACCAAACATTCAATAACCAAAAGCAAGGTGTCACTTTAAAGCTTAGAATCTCAGCTTTCAGATGAGACCAAAAATCAATTTTGATTTCGGGATATGGTAGGTCACATATTATTTGATTGACTTTTGTCATTTATGAAGACAATTTGGGTAACTTTGTGAAAATCAAAATATGCATATTTCTTGTTCTACAAATAATTTGTGCCTTTACCAAGTGATAAATTTGTTACCCTTGTTTGCTTGTTTGTTTTTACACAATACAGGTGGTATCTATCATAGCTTGGTGCTGTATCTGCCTCATGTCACAAAACACAAAACCATATACGAACAAACCCAGGTACACTCCCGTTCTAAAGTATTTCCGCACAATTAAAAACGTTCAAAAACCTAGAATCATGAAAGATTCATTCTAGTATAGATAACTTATCTATTCAATATGAATAAATGGATGTTTCTTTTAATATTTGATCTTCCATTGCTATAAAAATTGCTGATTTCATGGACCATACAAATACACAACAAGTACAAATCTCATTACTATGTAACTAATCAATTTTTCATAACCTCATTATTACTTTGTAACAGGATAGAATATTTTCAGGTTGTAAGTTTTGAAACAAATACGCAGAAATGTATATAAACTCATTTTCTAGGTTCAGACAAAAATAGTAAAATGCATTACATGCCATATTTTTCAAATGCAATAAATGAAATTCCGGAATAGTTATTTCGATAATTATACAATGTCATACGACTCTGTCAAAAAATGAAAAAATTGGATAAACGCCAGTGTAATAACAAACAGCACAAAATTTATTGTATCATTAGCTAAGGACATGTAATCTTTTTGGTCCCTGATTTATGAACTCTTTTTGTAAATGTCAAGATCCAAATGCATTAGAAGACACAATACAGTTCACCCCAACTGGAATATGGTATTAACATTACGGCCTGTATTCTCAAAACACATCTTGGTGTTGACACTAACTAGTGCATAATGTCTTTTGAGGATATGGTCCTTTGAGTATCTGCTGATTATGTAGAACATTGTTTTTTCCCGAAATAAAACTTTGAAATTGCAAATTGTGGAGTTGATGCGCATACTTGAGTGTGTTTGAATGTCATTGCCTGTGGGTAATCAACCTGCGGGGACTGCAGTAAACATCATGGTGTCATCTGGGTATGACAGCTTATACACATTTAATGGGATGGGATGTAAGACATTAGATAATGCATGCTTGTTTGGCAACGCACACCTGAATCAGCACATGCAAAGGATACGTGATGGATTTACAAATATAGGCAGATTGAGTTAACCCCGGCTAAGCTAAATCTTATTGTGAGGAGGATGACAATTAAACAAAGTGCTAATACGTTATAAACGGTCATAGAAAAAGGGTGGCAAATTGCTGCTTTATTGCCTTACTGGAATATATATTGGTTTGCAAGTTGTTCATGTTCCAATCTGGACAAATGTGATGACTCACCCCGAAAAGGGGGACTTTGCGACAGAACACTTTTCAAGAAACAGGCGAAAATAGGCAGGAAAAAATATTAAGAATTTCCAGCAGAATTTCTGTTGTAAAATTTGATTGCCTTTATCAATTTCAACAAGTATGTGCATTTTAAAGCTTAACAGATGCTGCAGCAGATGAAATGATCAAATCTTCCTACTCAGAATAGCGAGATAGTCTTAATCAGATATGGAGCAGGACACTGGCGGGCAAGTTGAGGAACAACAATTCTGTTGATTATGTCAACATACCACCGCGCATCAAGGTCTCCGTCGACAAATACTGGTCCTAATATTGAATTATTAACCATAATACCCATCAAAACTACTAACTTCCAGTTGTCATTAGATTTGGCAAATGTAAAGTTTCTAGGTGGGTTACCCTTAGGTGCGTAACATCTAACATGATTTGTACCTTTCATTATGTAAAGCTGTTCAAGCGTAACCGGACCAAATTAGTTATTTCTTTCTCCAGAACAAACTTCATATCCATCACAGTCAGTCAATAATTCTTAAATTGTATTTTACGTTTTAACTTTGGGAAAGTAAAAGAAGGTTTCAGTGCAGTCAGTTTTAATTAAAAGTTCAATAATTTCTCTGATTACAAATTGAAAAATATACCCTGTTTAGAATAATCTCTATAACTTTTCACAGGAACATGCAATTTGAAAAATTCAAAAATCTTCAGAAACTTAAAGAATTGTTTAACTTGAAAATCAACAAGATTTGACCAAAACCTTACCCATTGGTCAACAAATAATCTGATAGCCGGTTATCAATCATTCCTGGCCACTCTGTGTAATTAATTTAAAGATACTTGGAGTCTGGGACTCGACAGGCTTTATGCTTATTTCCCAGTCCTCCTCCACAATGTTATTTTTTCAGTTTACAATGTTATGTACTATTTTTGATATATTGTACTGTAATTTTGCATATGTGGAAGAAATAAATTATGAATTATGATTACTCTGTATTTGCCACATTTTTGGTGAGACCTTTAACCATGTGTGTACGTCATTTATGAGGCAAATGTTCACTGAAATGATAGCATCAAGATATCATTTGCATAGACTTTAAATGTGATTACGATTGATGTACAGCTGTATCTTTTATGATTATCACCCTACATTGCAAATCAAAACACAATCTGAGTTATACTGAGATACTTAACACTAATGGATGCAATGCCCCATATAACAACCTTCGGCAGTGTATCTGTTGTAGCTTTTAGAGATCTATACAGTAACAAGATGTCAATCAATTCTGTGAGGACGGACACTCAGGGCATTGACATTGCGGACATATGTTAGTTCAAAGCGATTTTTGTAAGTTTGTCCATGCTTAATCATTACTTACTGAGATTTGTCCTCAAAACCAGTAGAATTGGATTCACCTTGATCTCTAGTTTCTTTCTGGTTGGGACATAATGATGTCAAAGGTTTTGTGCCTCCATTCATCATCAAGCAAACTGTCAAATTCACCTTGTTCAATAGATCATCAAGTGCAAATGGTGGTGTGTCAAATTTCAAAAATTGAATTGATCAATTGCTATGAGAATCACTTAAAAACTGAAATCATCATTACAAAAATCCTTTTTAACATCAAAACTATGATTAGATTTGCTGATTTCGTTTCCTGTACTTCTGGACAACTCTTGCAGATGCATTTGATTAATAGGCATTGGATCACAATTATGCCATAACTTTGTGCAGCCAGTCGCAACCTGTTCAAAGCCTTAATTTTCCAAAATAGCTATCATAGATTTTATTGTTCACCATAAGATTATTGTAAAATATTGATTATATGTTTTGAAATTATTTAGGTGCATAATCAAGCCTACGGTCGCCATCTTGCAAATTCAAGGCTATGGCCAGATGGCAGCTGGTTGCAAAAAGCTGTGGCCTAATTGTGCTCCAGCGCCTAACTTGTGTGTAGATTGTGGTTCGATCAAGTTGAGGAATCAATTACATGGATCCAACAGTTTAGTTATCTGCCTTCAAAGTTTAGATGCAAAAGTAATAAAAATAATAATATTAATTAATGGAGGGTGTTTATACTGTGCGCTGATTACCCAAAGTTCTCAAGGCACTGCTGAGTGTCAGCCGCAGCGCTCCACAGAAGATGGAATTAATGGAAAGAACTTCAAAGAAGTCAAATTTTTAGAAACCAGAGTACCTGGAGAAAACCTACGAAGACTGATATAGAATCGGAAAATCAAATTCACATACAACTACTGGCTAGCTGAATTGGTGAAGGGAAGTATTAACAGTACTTCACCAACCTGCCTTGCCACAGGAGTAGTGTGCCATTCTGCCATTCTAATAACGAACAGAATAGGTTGGAGAAAAAATTCACCA
Source organism: Ophiothrix spiculata (assembly GCA_000969725.1). Classification (NCBI taxonomy): domain Eukaryota; kingdom Metazoa; phylum Echinodermata; class Ophiuroidea; order Amphilepidida; family Ophiotrichidae; genus Ophiothrix; species Ophiothrix spiculata. The sequence goes on from JXSR01S012992.1 coordinate 47,035, forward strand.
TGGCCTTGCTGAAAATTGAACCCAGGACCTCCTGCACCCAAAGCAAGAGCTCTACCAGTGTATCACACTACTACCTAAAGGCTCTGTCACACCTTACCGTATAGAGCAAAATGTACACCTAACGTACTTTATCCCACTACTGTTCTGTTTTATGCATTGTTGTTCGTCATGTGTTCGTTACAAGTACGGTCAATACGTTATGTACACGTTTAATTCGTTATTCATACAGTGGTGGTCCATTTAAGACACGTTCAATATGTGAAAACTTTTGTTCGTTATTCGTACATTTTGCTCTATACAGTGATGTCTAACAGAGCCTTAATATTTTAACAATCCTGCAAAATCTTCAAAGATTTCCTTTGAGAAATATTTCAGACAAAAAGTGATAATGATCTTCCCTGAAGTCCTTGCAGTCTGCATCAGCATGTGTCTATTCATGAAATGATGATCTCTTTAGGATGGTAACAAGTCTGAGCTGGTCATTGATTTAATTTGTGGTTGAACCAGGCAATATGGCCATATTGTCCTTCCAGCCAGGCAGCGAGACTCGGTCTCAATTGATACATCACGTAGCTTTAATGAATAGCTCAGACAATTCTGAGAGGCATACAAGATGTAGACCGGATATCAAATGAGATTGTGACATTTTAACATTGGTTTAGAAACAAATTTACAGTTACAGCACTGATTAAAGGTATGTGAAGAGCTCGTTGAAAATCATTAACAATGGAAGGTATGATGATAGTAATGTTTTGCTGAATAAATTTTATCCAGCAAAGTATACTGTACAGTCGGTGACACAAATATAGGATAACGCATATAGGAATCGTACAAAACATTATGATTACACCGAGATATGTAAACCTGGCCCCAATTTCACATGTATCTGATGCAAATTATGTTGTTATTAAAGGCCAAGCTACTTAAGTCTGGTTCAGAGATCAAGATTAACTTCAAATTTACTTAAGAGCTCATAAGATATGAAAAGCAATAAAATAAGATTTTGATCAAAAATGGTTCATAGTAAAAACAGCAAAAAATGAAGGAATGTGACTATCTAAAAGAGACATAACACACCTTATGAAATAAATTTTAATTAAATTTTAATTGACTATTTAAAACTTGTCATCATCTTATCATTGTACTCTCCCATTGTGGACAGTACAAAACTACTTGAAATTTCTTAATGGTTAGATATTTAGAGTCATGGGAAAAACCACTCCCGTGCCCACCACCCCTAGTCCATCTAGATGGACCTCGCAAGCGAACGCGAAGCCTAGCTACAACGCTGGCTTGTGAGGTCCATCTACATGGACTAACCACCCCAAAAACCCTATATAAAAAAGCTATTGTGGATATCCAATAATCAGATAGATTATCAAATATTCATCTTTTTTAAAACATTGTTTGCTAACTCCATGTTGAAGTTACTCTTCTACCAAGTTTCCACATAGATATCGTGTGTATCCCATGATGCATTGCTTCCTTTGGAAAATTTTGTACAGGAAGTCATGTGAGTACAGTTAGTGATGAAACATACCCAAAATGCAAGATTACAACAATTACCTTTGAATAGGGTCATTTCATCACTAACAATGCTCACATGCATAATTTCCTATACAAACAATCCTATAGGAAGCAATGCATGATGGGATAGACATGATATCTTCTCTTTGTTTATGACAGATAAGGTCTGACATTTCTCCAGCAAGGCATGAATCCATGTAATTACTTTCAACACCATCAAAGTCCCCATGGAGTCATCGTTTAAGCTATGTTACCTCAATGGTCACTTATCATGATTTGATTTCACAACACACTAGCACTAGTTTAGTTACCTGGAGACACTCAAATTTCAGCCAAGTTGTTCTGTGTCCAAGAATTTCATTTCAATTTCAAGATTGAGTTGTGTGATACCAGCCATACACTAGATGTCACTGTTTAACCCTTTCCAGTCTGACAACTTTTTCCACGCCAGACTGAAGGCATTTTAGCTCCAAATTACTAATTAAAAGTAAATTTAAATTATCTTTAGAAGTATTCTATATAATTCAATGAAACTTCAGCATGATACAGTAGACATAAAGTGCTTTCATTTTATGTGAAAAAGATGATGACCTTTGACCTCATTTCAAGGTCATGTGATCCAATATGGCCGCCAAATGCGATTTTATTTATGCCGTCTGGGATACGGCATACGCCTGAGCTGACACTAATCTATGCCGTAGCCACGACAGCATACGACTGGAAAAGGTTAAAGAGACTGTTCTACACAATAAAATCCTTTTTGTCCTAGAAATCTGCTTTACATTAGAAACATATTTGTTATCTAATTGATTAAAGCAATACTATAAGATTTTGATAAAAATATTTTATATTAAAAACAACATAAATTGAACGTGACTATCTAAAAGGCTTTTCAAGTGTATTTTGTCCCAAAAAATGTTTTGCCACCGAAAAATAGATAAAAAGCACATGCATGCTTTCCAATACTAATACATGGGAATTAAATTCGGGATCCCGAATTCAATTCAACAAATGGACGACATAACAGAAAAATAAGCATATTTCAGTCAAATCATTAATATCTACCCAAAACAAACCCATTAAGGTAACAAAATCAAAAGTCATGGGTGACAGGGGGTGCACCATTTTTAACACTTTATAGTATTGCTTTAATTGTATCCTAAAGAAACCTCAATGAGCATCCCAAACTATTGTTAATATACTTGATACAAAATATACCATCTCCAACAGATATAAAGCAAGCTTTGTATAAATGCTTCACGATGGTTACAATGCGTAAGTAACAAAAGATTTTCCACAAGTATATATGTGCAATTTTAGAAAATTATGTCAAATGTAAAATGTGAAACATTCAAACTAGGAATATTGACAACCCTAAAGCAAAATTATGCATCATTTTTATTCAACAAAATACAGTAACAAACTCTCTAATTTATTGCAAGAAATAAGTCGTAAGCTTCTTTGCTAAAATGTTGCACAATGATATGCAAGGCTAAAAAAAATGTTTGTTTGCCCACCAAGACCGACCCTAAAATGCTAAAAATTTGGGTGCGGTATTTTAGGGTTTTTTCCCTTCAAACATGTAAAATATGAAAACTCAGTATTTCCGATGGAAAACGTAAAATTTAGAAGTATAAAGTCACATTTAGTAGTATAAAATGCATATTTCCTCTAAATAATGACCCACAACCTTTGATTAAGCCCTGCATTGCTTGGTATTCACAACAAAATCCATGGAATGACATTATTCTTTAAACTATATAATGAAGAGTAAAAAAAAATATATATATATATCAACCGACCGACAGACCCAAAATTTTAATTTTTCCACTGGAGGGCAAACAAACAATTTATTTTTTTTGGCTCAATATATTTGTCTAATTCAATTGCTACAATATCAATATATGTAACAGATGCCAGAAGCTAAAGCACTTAGAATCCCAAATATTGCACTGATCACATTACATTCATGTACTGGGCTCACAACATTAATCTCTTCTAAATAATTTGCCATTGTCAAACCAGCATACTCATCAACTGTGCAATATTTTGTCATAAAATCACGGACTAAATTAACAAATTTGAGAAACACAGAATCCCATTTATCACCATCATATATTTTTCTGGTTTGGAATTACATAGCCTATGTCATACACTACCACTCAAAAGTATTTCCGCACAAAAACTTTATTCAGCCATATCTCAAAAGATGTTTATCTCCGATTTTCATTATTTTTTGAGGATGTTTATCTCCGATTTTCATTATTTTTTGAGAGTATTGTATAATTATCGAACTAACTAATCATGAATTGCATTCATTGCATTTGAATAATATGGCGTGTAATGCACATTACTACTTTCATCTGCACATAAAAAATTAGTTTATATACATTTCTGCGCATTTGTTTCAAAACTTACAACCTGAATATATTCTATTCGGTAACTGCTTGAACTGTGTCTCACATCACACCATACATCAATCTATATGACAGCAATTAAATCACTTGAGGATTAGCAACTCCAAATGAAGTGTCTACAATTGTGTCAAATTACACTCTAATTTACGCTAGTAAATTACAAATTGCATTATCTAGTCACATGACTATATCATCTACATTCAGTACAAATCAAAGGGTAAAGAAAGTATGCAAGATTTAGAAAAAACTAGAATACGCGGTTCTCGGGCCGCGCGGTTCTCGACACAGAGTGTCGATCACGATGCCTCCGCCTTCCACCTTTGTAATCGGACTAAGTTGAGAATTTGACCTTTGACCCAAACCTTTGAAATCGGACAAAGTTGAAAATTTGACCTTTCTTTTGACCATTGACCCCCAGTTTAAGGTCGGACGATGGGGTCACCGTTGACGCTTTTGATCGCTGGTCCAAGACGAACATTTCGAGACCTTAACCTTTGAAATCGGACAAAGTTGAAAATTTGACCATTCTTTTGACCTTTGACCCCCAGGGAAAGGTCCGACGATGGGGTCACCATTGACACTTTTGATCGCTGGTCAAAGATGAACATTTTGAGACCTTAACCTTTGAAATCGGACAAAGTTGAAAATTTGACCTTTCTTTTGACCTTTGACCCCCAGGGAAAGGTCGAACGATGGGGTCACCATTGACACGTTTGATCGCTGGTCCATGACGAACAATTTGACACTTTATCCTTTGAAAGTTGAAAAATAAGAGACATTTTATGCATAAATTATGCAAATTAGATACTTAATTAGCATATTTTGCGCTCAAATTGCAGCTGGCACAAGCTTATCTCTATCCTCACCTACCCACCAAATTTCATGAATGTAGGGTGCA
>JXSR01S012993.1:20879-31361 GCA_000969725.1 Ophiothrix spiculata
TCCTTGACTGGTGTATGTTACAAACCCCAAACCATTCTTTCAAATGTTTGCATTCTTGAGAAAGTGAGAAAATGTTTAAATTACTGTCGGGGCCCCGACAATAATTAGAAAATGACACATTTTCTCACTTTTCTCAAAAATGCAAGCACATTTGAAAGAATGGTTTTGGTAACATATACCATTTGACGATTCTTATAAGCTAAAAAACTCAGTTTTTATTAGAGGTGACCTTTAAGGGTGAAAAGTGGATCATGCAATTGCCCCTTTAAGTTTAAGCAATATTTTTGTGAATTGTTATAAGGAAAATTTTGGGGTAACTTTTTGTATTGGAGCAAAAATTAATTCGCTCCCCTGAAAAATTGTGTTGCCCCCGCTCGTCCCCACAAATGAAAAAGTCTGGTTATACGCCCCCCCCCCCACCCCATTTACATTTCTTGTATTAATAATTTCGTCACTTTTTCATACAGTCTCAGATAGGGTATTCATCAAGTTGAACAGGTAGGCCTACATGTAGTCCTATGGTCCCGGATAGGGTATCCATTCGAACTGATATGGTATATATAGGGGCCTATAGTCTCAGATAGTGCAGTGTATCAATTTTCCAATTTGGTCTCACCGTGGGGTCACCTTCGGAACGCGCGGTAACCACCCGAGTTCCGCGGGTTCCGAAGGTGACCCTATGTGAGACCAAAAATTTGCAAAAATGAATACCCTATATCTGCGACCATAAATCTACCATATCTGTTCGAATAGAATACCTATACCTGTTCAAATGAATACCCTACCCGATCTGCAAGTCTCACATTATCACATAGGGTATCAAATTTGGCTTTTAGGTCTCTGATAGGGTATCAAGTAAGAAAGAATGGTTAAATTAATGGCAATGATGTCTTATCTGTCAATAAAATAAAAGTGCTTCAATTAGACCTATGTTTAATTGGTGCACAGTTAGTTAGCCTAGGCCTACATTTTACCTATAATTTCTTGTAATAATAATTTCGTCACATTTTCATCATACAGTCTCAGATAGGGTATTCATTTGAACAGGTAGACTTATGGTCCCGGATAGGGTATCCATTCGAACTGATATGGTAGATATAAGGGCCTATGGTCTCAGATATAGGTATCATTTTACCAATTTGGTCTCACCATGATAGGTTCACTTTCGGAACGCGCGGTAACCATCCGAGTTCCGCGGGTTCCGAAGGCGACCCTATGTGAGACCAACAATTTGCAAAAATGAATACCCTATCTGCGACCATAAATCTACCATATCTGTTCGAATAGATACCCTATACCTGTTCAAATGAATACCCTACCCGAGACTGTACGCAAATGTTACGAAATCCCGGGGGGGGGGGGTCACTCGACATATGATTGGCTACGCACCTGCGTCTTGAAAGCGTCGAAAAGGGTAATTTTCATCACTGGGAGGCATCGACGTCTTAAGTCAATAGTTCTGGAGCATTAAAGAAGGGTTTCTAGGTATTTGAAACATTTTATTTACAATTTAAGGTAGCCTACAATTGCCATTAATTCAACAATTCTTTTAATTAAGTTTGATACCTTATCAGGGACATATAAAAGACAAATTTGATACCCTATGTGAGACTTACAGACAGGGTAGTGGGTACCAGGTCGATTTTGATACCCTATACATTGCAAGTCTCAAAACCTGGCCAGGTCTCACCTTTTTGGTAATGCGGCCCGGGGGAGGGGTGTAGGCTATTATAACTGGGTATTCTGGTCGGGCCCGTAACTATCCCGCGTAATCAAAAAACATGAAAAAGGTGAGACTTGGACAGGTCCCGAGACTTGCAATATTAGCGGTATCAAAATCGACATGGTACTCTGCAAGTCTCACATTATCACATAGGGTATCAAATTTGGCTTTTAGTTCTCTGATAGGGTATCAAGTAAGAAAGAATCGTTTAATTAATGGCAATGGTGTCTTACATTGTCAATAAAATAAAAGTGCTTTAAATAGGCCTACATAGAATGTTTAATTGGTGCACAGTTAGGCCTACATTTTACCTATATATTATAATATAGCTATAATTTCTTGTAATAATAATTTCGTCACAATTTCATAGTCTCACATTATCACATAGGGTATCGAATTTGGCTTTTAGGTCTCTGATAGGGTATCAAACTAAGAAAGAATGGTTAAATTAATGGCAATGGTGTCTTAAACTGTCAATAAAACAAAAGTGCTTCAAATAGGCCTACATAGAATGTTTAATTGGTGCACAGTTAGGCCTACATTTTACCTATAATTTCTTGTAATAATAATTTCGTCACATTTTCATACAGTCTCAGATAGGGTATTCATTTGAACAGGTAGGCCTATGCTACCGGATAGGGTCACAGTATCCATTCGAACTGATATGGTAGATATTAGGGCCTATGGTCTCAGATAGGGTATCATTTTACCAATTTGGTCTCACATATGGTCACCGCGCGGGAACGCGCGGAACTCGGGTGGTTACCCAGGCACAAATAGGTCTATCAGTTAGGTCTACCCCGAGCATTTCATTTTCGGACAAATTTTAAGACTATAGCGAACATTCGGACCAGTGGGGTGTTACCAATTTGCTAAAGATTTGTGAAAAAATGCTCTTATTTATTTGCGGCATTTGACACAACTTAGGCCTAGGCCTATGGACAATCATTGAAACAAAACCCTTCAACTTATAAAAAAGGACCGATTGAATTATCAGAGGCTTGATTTGCTAACAGTCCCCCAAAAGAACTCCAAAACATGGTGTAGGCCTACTAAGACTAGTAGACCCCCCACCCCCCTTCGGGAGTCAGGGTCTCCTCCAATTTTTTCTTCTTCCTTATATTTGTTATCTTTAGGTTTCTTAGGGCAAAGGCCAGACCCAAAGCCAGAGCCTGAGCAAAATCCAGGGCAAAATCATGGGATCAAGAACCAGATAGAGCTGTGGATAAACGATGCGGGTTGAAAGTCTGGTCCCCAGGCCAGCTCTCCCAGGTCAGAAAAGATTTGCGTAACCATTCTGAAATTTAAACCATAACACAAAATGAAAATAGTGTGTGTCAGTGTACCTATAAATAGATACGACACACTCACAGATTTTGGTAAACAAGTATTTCCCCTTGTTTTCACAATGTGACAGAATGGTGGCAGAATGGTTTTTAAAACCCGCAGTCAGTGGGGTGGCCTTTGTTCATTCATGAATATTCATTACCAAGGGTTGTTTGTGAGAAAATTGGATGACGTAGCGATGGGCTGATTTCGGTTTCTTCCAACTATATTTCACTAATAGGTTGGAGCACCGTACTCGCTGTAATTCGTAATGAAAATATTAATATCAAAAAAGTATTTTGTATCCATGAATATATATTTTATGTGATAACTCTACACCGAAATATGTGTTTTATGTAATTTATTTGGAATAAATGTAAATATTTGCATGCTAAAATATTTTTAAAATCCACCTAATCATTAATTGATTGAATGTTACACCCCTAAATGGTAATGGATCCTTCTGGAGGCTCGTCTCCTGTTGTCGGGGCGTATTTCGAAATCGACTGTGGACCGATGTTGCAACACTGCATTGTGACATGAACGCTTGCTAGAATGGCGACTGAACAGCTGATCGTTGCTTGGATTATTATACTTTTTCAGCTTTTTCAACTCACAGAGGTAAGCAAATTTCATTGATTTTAAATGCATAGTAGGAAATATATTTTTCTTTAATATGTTTAAGTATTTCGTTTTACATTTTAGTTCGTTACGACAAAATAGCTCAATAACTCCAGAAATTATATGCGATTCAATATTCATTGTTCGCTGCTCGAACCAGTTCAGACCTGCTCTGCAGTATGGTATGTGTATCGCATGATCGTATCGTAATGTGATGCAATACTTGAGATTTCAGCTCAATTCTTCGTATATTATCATTCAATATGTTTCGAAGTTTTTTGCTATAGAATCGAACGTTCATAATGTAACATATGCACTATTTATCATCACGAAAAGGCGTACAAAAATGTCAAACTAAGCCGAAATCAGCTGTGCTTTTTGTCGTCTGCTGTATCAGCTGATCGACAGATGATTCATTTCTTCTATCATTTCTACCTGGGACTACAAATACTATATACAGTCCTAACAAAGTTAATTGGAAGCCTTGTTAGTTTGTTTTTAGTTTTCAAAATGTATTTATAATTGATTTACGAAATGTTCCAATGTTTGTTTGTACAATGAAGGGGATGTTATTAAGCTCCTCAGCTCAGTAAATACGTCTCTTTGTGAAATTGTGACAAAGTCCATTTTGCCTTTCTTGCGCAAGAGACCGTCGTACCCAATGCAGTTGCTGTCAGATATATGATTTTATTTTAACTATATTTTAGACTTAAAGTCTTTTAGATGATTCCTGTACGTACATAAACAAGTCTCGGGACCAAATAATACTTTGTTTTGAATAATAACAAATTTCCACCAAGCCGAGTGGATAGGGAACAAGGGTCGCAAGTGAAGCATGACAAAAGTGTCAAAATGCCAGATAGCAAACAGATTTAAAGGGCCAGCTAGGCTGTGCGAGGTTTGTGTTTGTTTTCCAGGCTCTGACGGTTTGAAGTTGTTTACCCTAACTTTTAAGTGTGCTCAGGTCATAATGTTCAATTACTTTAGGAAAAACATTCATGATGTTCATGATAATATTTTGTGAGCAAGCTAATAATTTAACTTGTGCTACCCAGCATTTTTGTCAACTTTGACTCTTTCCAAAGTAAAAGAAACTTTTAAATTATGGAAAATCTAAAAATTAAACAGTTATTTTGTCAAGTGAACTGTCTGTCAATTAAATGTGTGATCAACTTGTCCCGTTATATACATTTTCAGTCGAAAACACATGGATTGTTTGGCCATTTAATGGACGCTACTTGTTTTGTTATTTAAATCAGTCAGCTGGTCGATGTTTGCGTTGAATGAGTGACCCTGGCAAAGATTTCTGGACTGGGATGTTGTAAATTGGGATGCTCTTTTAAAACAGCAAGCAGTACTTGTCAACTTCGAATATATCAAGAGTTGGTGTGTTTTAGTAGTATGTCATTGTAGTAAAATTTCATTCATCAAATTCAAGGCCTCCAGAGGCCCAAAAGGTACTTTAATTTTCGGGAAATCCCTCGCATGTAAATAGAAACGCTGAGTTACCATCTAATTAGCATACAATCAACCAGTGTAACTTGTGTGTAAGGTCAGTCAGCTCACTGTTCTGTGCTTGATAGCAAGTCAAAGCAAGTATACCCATACAGCCATAACCCAGCCGAGCAACCACGAGTGTTTGAACTTGCATACATGGAAGGTCAAAAACAAAATATAGTTTGAAATAATATTGTTTTGAATATATTAAGCCCACAAATAAATTAATTTGAATCAGCTCAAGAATCTGATTTATCTGATAACAAATTTGATTTTTTTTTGGGCGGTGTTGGGGGTAGTTAATCCTGAGACGAATATAACTATAGGGCCTATATGTCTCAATTTTCTCTTTAAAAATTTAGCAAATTGTCACACTTTTCAATACGAAGCTGGTTTGATTCTCGTCTCCCTGATAAAATCTTTGTTGTGAGAAAGGATTTTTGCCTAATTCAGGCCCGTCTTCCGAAGTAGTCATTGTTTTTGATCAGAAATTGTTATCATAAGAACAATCTGGTGTAAACTTCCTGAGTGAGGTTGGTATATCATTTTGATGATCCCAAAGTTAACCTTACATTGTCTATTCTTGTAATATACTTGCTTCATTACGGTCATTGCAAGTTCAGTGTGTCATGATGGGAATGTAGACATTACAATGTACAGAGTCCAATGAGGTGGTCTTTGATTTGACAAACTCACAAGGCCAAACAAGATACATATTTTGTTATGACGTGAGCCATCTATCAGGAAAATTTATTATGCTGGTGAAAAAAAAGATAAATAAGAAATATTTTGTGTTTCCTAAATACAAACTCTTTACCAAGCAGTGTGGCTGGTGGCTGACTTTTTTTTCCAATCTGATCCCAAATCAAATTAAAATTTTATATCATGAAATAAGAAAAATGACCACTGACAAAATCATGGCAAGGAACAAAATTGCAATGACTTAATGCGACATTGGCTTGCAGAGTGTGACGAATGTTGAAAGTCGATAGTTTTAATTTTTAACTACATTCGTTACAGTCTTAGCATTGGTCATCGTCATAGTGTGAACCAATCTTATGCTGCTTTCATACTCGTGTAGTTTTGTAGCTTTGTCGCTGCACGACATATATTTTTGCAAAAACTTGGCGTTTCCTGTTGTCGTAGCGGCAAAGCTACATGTCGCTGAGATAACGATATCGGCAAAATGTTGTCGCACAACAAGATTTTTCGAGTTGACATGAATTAAACTTTCAGAGTGACATGAAGCGGCGAAGCTACAAAAGTGTGAAACGAAGCAAGCGACAGAGCTGCAAAGCGACAATATTAGTATGAAAGCTGGTATACAAAGATTTGCCAACCATTTTTACAAATTTATACTATGTTGGTGATAAACAATTCAATATAGGCTCTAGATCTAAGTAGTAATCTGATTATCATCTTCACATCCAGATCACGCTTCCTTGTTTTGAACCATGAGCAAAATGATCACACTAAAGTATTGCACTTATACTAGTACTAGTTGTCAAGAAATGTGCATGATCCACAGTAACTGAGTAGTCCATCTAGATGGACCTCACAAGCGAGCGCCGTAGGCGCGAGCATTCGCCTGCGAGGTCCATCTGGATGGACTATAACTGAGGGGTTGCATAATCACTTAATACTGAATAAGAAAAGATATCTCATCTTGTTTGCTAAATAGTACAAATTTTAACTTAATTTTACTCCTTGAATTAAACTCTGGCTATTGGGCAAATCAAAAGTAACGTATGTGACCAAAACATGTGAAAACTTAAAATGGCTTCAGAACCTAGCATCTATCCACAAGTTTGTTGATCTCTGGTGGGGTCAAGACATGTAGGTGTTTGAAAATTAAATTAATTGGCAAAATCCTGAATAAAGTTCATGTAACATTTGGTTTAAATGTTGTGACATCGCACAGGAATAATTTTTAGCTACAACCGTCTTCAAAGAAAAGAGTCTCTGACGTCTAAGCAAATTTTGTATTGCGCTTTACAAAGGTGATGGGTAACATTATATTACAAATAATTTTGTAAAGTGGTTGGAAATTCTATTGGCAGGATTTCTATTAATGTATTGTTTTGTTTGGTAACGTTTGTGACATTTTGGTGTAACTTTTTGGTAATGTTGTACATTTTTGAATTAAAACATGTGCTCATTCATATACGGATAGAAAAACTTAACAATTTCTGTTTGGGAAATACTCGAGCACGTACCAAGTAACAAACATATGACTGGAAAGCCTGTTTGACTGATGTTTTGCTTGAAGTCAAAAAGTTTCATTTTCTGTGGAATGAGCCTATTTAATAAAATAGGTCTATAACTTCTTGTGTCATTGATGACCTTTATATTGAAGAAATAAGATTTTAGTTCAACCAAACATCCTTGATATTGATCAGCCTATATTGAGCAATCCATTGTAAATTATTCAATCATAACAAGCAAGTTATTATGTAACCCCTGGACCATTCATTGGTTTCCACCAATCAAATGATCAATAGATGTGTCCATCAAAATCCATATGACAGTATTGACCAATAGGGAGACTGTTGCTGCTATTGTTGACTATCCCAGGCAAATCTTATGTAATATGTCAATAATGCATGTTTAGGAGCTGTGACATTTAAACTATTGATTACATTTGAATGAAGAATCAGAAGCAAGAAAAAAATAACTTTTAGAAAAAGTTTACAGCGGGGAAAAAGTTGGGTCTTGACGCTATGTAGGCCTACAGAGTTTGTTTTCCAAATCCTGTTGGTTCATGAATCTGGTGTGATATTGAATAGTGATTTGGACCAGGGCACTTTCCCATGAAGGAAAGAATGTCCATTAAATGCAGGATATGATGAAAAGTAACTTGGGTTGGTAGAGCAGGTGGACGAAAGGAGTGAAATTTAAGTCACCATTTTGAAAAAAATGTGAAAAAAGTTAAACATTTCCATTAAATGTTAGACCAATCAAAAAATCTCAATGGAATGTTTTGGTAAACTTTTGATACATGGTGGCCATTTTTGCCACTCAACGATGTCATAATTTAGTTTCGATTTTGAGTGATCTTAACTGGTATTGTTGGATAGGGAAGCACCATGTATACCTAGGCCCTATTTTTATCTGTTTAATTTTGAGGTTTGGTGCAGAAATTTTGGAGGTTGTCCATTAACCAGCTATTAGTATTAACATGTACAGCATTGTATAATACTTGCAAAGGGTCAATTATGGGAAAAATGCATTCACAAATTTTGATAAATCTTACATTGCACTCTATGAACTAAACATGGCTTTGAGTTACACTTGGCTAAAATCTAAAATATTAAGCTTAGTAACAACAGTTCATACAATGTCAATAGAAGAAACTTTTAATTAATAAACCTGAAGATGAGGCATCTTTTTGATGAAAAATACAAATTTACAACCTTGTGACATTCAACTGCTTCAACAAGAGATCTATGGATTGTATTTGTTCATTATCAATTTGTTTGTAAATTATAGCTGGCTTCTATGTGTACATTATCAATTGTTATTATCATGGGTCTCTCTGTTTACCAATTTCAATTTCCCAATTAGTGTCTAGAAGATTCCTAAAACTCTTTGTTTTTAAGGGATTCTATGCTGTAGGACAACAGTATTATTGCAAGGTATCTTTTCATCTACACTCAACCAGCTGATTATGAAATTGAATTTCCCCAAGCTAAATTAAACTACTGCAGTGTGTACATGTATGTTGTTGCTATGGGTATATCAGCTTGATTGAAAATGCAGCTCATTTATTGGTTAGTTGGTATATTTGCTGCAGCCCTGGCAACCCTTGACCTTATTATAAACCATAGCATGCGATTGTTGGTGGGACAGAATGAGCTTGCCATTATGGGTGTGAACCTTGACCATTCAAAGATTGTATTCACTGGAGCATTTAAATTTCTGCAAGTACAATTATACAATGTGGTACTACATGCTTAATAATATTAGTACATTATGATATTGAGATAAATTTAGTGACAGATATTTTAAAAGAAAAAGAAAAAAATGGAGTGTAAATTATAGCCTTATTTTCACAATTGAGGAAGAAGTATGGTACTTGAAACCCCCGGCATGAAACTATAGTTTACAAAACTGTGCAAGTAAAGTTTGTGCGTCTTCATCTTGATACATAGATAACACACTGTACATGCTCTAAATTGGAAAGCTAGCAAACTGCCTGGCTCCCTCCTGTTTGTGTGACAGCTTAATGTAATAACAAGAGTATGCTCCTATTGGGAAATCGTGGCGCTAGCTGGAAATCCAAGGGAGTTCTGATATTCTTTGTTTAGTGATATTATCTTGAGAAAATTATATTTTGTCTAGACGGGTATATACTTGTACTCTCAAGCAGAATTAGAAACTTGCTTTGAACAATATTTTTTGATTTTCCCCCGCATATTTGTAAGCCAAACCCTGAATTTACTACTCGCTTTAACCACATTAAATGCTAAATTGCAGACAATGGTTCAATAATTGTGAAATTTTGAAACGTTCCTACGCATCATTACCAAAAGCTGGTACACAGTTGGCTTCTGAAAATGTATGCCATTTCATGAAGGACATTGAACAAGTGGACAAAAAAAAAACACGCTGGAAAATGGACAGGGAAAGGCTTGGCATTCATTCACAGAGCTCAATAAGCAGACCAGATGGTGGTATGTGATGATGTGACTTCCATTCTGAGAAGCGTGATACAAAAAACAACAACCCAACAACAACAATCATGCATCAATGTGTAATTTTGTTCAACATAGAATATTTCTGTTTATTTTACAGGGAAGAGAATTCTGCAATGTGGGAGGATATTGGTGTGACACAGGTCATTGCTGTGGCAATGGAGAATGCTGCACATATTATTATGAACTCTGGTGTAAGTATACCTACGCTCAAAAGTGCCTTATAAACGGCAGCATGAGAGTACAGCGGAAAAATCATTAAAATGTATCTTCCCCTTGCAACCGCTTTAACAAATTCCCTTCTCTTAATACCATGTATAATTTGTGTGTGTGTTTGAGACGAAAGAAATCACATAAAAACTGCTTGCCTCAAAAGACAAAATGTTCATCACTTTTATACATAGCGATCCTAGAATGATAACATAAAAATTTATTGAAGATTGATAAGTTGAAACATCCTTGAATAAACAGGGTGCTGTAAGTTTTACAAAAACACTAGGGCCCAACATTAGTGCTTGATACTATCATTTAAACTCAAAATTGGCAAGTGCTTGATTCAGATGATTTTGTGATTTCTCAGGCATAATTAATGTTTATGGAGACATGCATTATTAAGGTGGT
>JXSR01S012995.1:9389-21695 GCA_000969725.1 Ophiothrix spiculata
GATACTGTTCTTTATGTCAAACGTGGATACTGATTGACAAAATTTCTCAAAACTTCAGCTGGAAGACATTATAGTTTATGAAAAGTTTTAAATTTAAATTTTGGTTCTGCCATATGAACCCGGGCATACACAGAGTCACACATGCAAGTTGATACCTGCTAGTTACATTGTTATGTCAGGAAGATTTATGTAATTAACAAAATACACTTTAAATTTTAAAACTATCTTGTACCGAGTGTGTAAACTATTTTGAAAAACTCTGCATTCTGGTGTTATGCCTTGAGTAACAGACATGACACATACCAAGCCCGTAGCCAGGGGGGTGCGGTGGGGGCGTCGCACCTCCCCAAATTTGACAATGTACAAAAGAGGTCCACAAAATTCCCTAAATGACCACCAAAAGAACACCTATAGCACCAAAACAAGTAAATGTAGGTCGTTTTTAATGAAATACTACACAAAATGCTTGGAAAACTGCTAAAAAAACTGGCTACAGGCCTGACACATACAGTTAAACAAATCTAACAAGTATACTCTATTATGCAAATATATTAGTTATAACAATAATCTAAGGCACTATTAAACATAATAATATAATAAAATTACTACTACTATGAGTGAATACAACAAGATTTAATTTTCAGTCAGATAAGTTTTTTGTTAACAACTGTCTTTGATAAAGATAATAAATATTTAAAAATACTGTTTATGGTTAATAATCATTTTCTATCAACTATCATTTTAAATATTATATACACACTACTATATCAAGAAATCTTTAAAAAAGGAATACTTTAATTCTCAAAGAAATTTAACTTTGCAATATCGCCAGACCTCATACAATGTATTTCAGATTTAACAACCTTATGTACCATTTAATATTTACGAACAAACATTTGAAATGTATATTTGTGATGTTCAACTAAAACTGGTAGTCAACTTTTACATAGCATATTCTAGTTACTGTCTCCTGTAAAAATGACTGAAAAATAAATTTCTTTAAAAAACAAAATTTCTATTAACTTTACGTAAAATACTATCAAAAAGCTGATATAGTGCACATTATGTTTTACTTCTAGACTTAGCTTGGTCTATACAAAAACAGCAACAAACCTAATTCATTAAAAGATTTTAAACTGTTTTAAACTGTTGTATTACCCAACCGAAGTTTTTAATACGGTAAATAATACCCAAAGTCAGGATTGACAAATGTAAAAGAAGTTTTATCATTGAATAAAGCAAGACATGATGTATGGACTGCATACCATTAGTTCTTATGCAACAATGCATATCAATTTAACTTAGTTGTTTGTAACAAAAGGTAATTCAACAATGAGCCTTTGCCTGCTTTCGATCGTATATAAGCTACCTAGTCAAAGTAAGGCCATACAGTAAAAGTTACTGCCAACGTCATGAACAGAAACGTGACCTGACAAATTGATTGAAATTTGATTCTTCATCAAAATCGGTGGTAAGTCAATAGCTAAATGAATTAAGCCAAGAGAGAAAGTCTTCACTATAAAAGATTATTTTCTGACAATACTGACTGATACTGTTCTTTATGTCAAACGTGGATACTGATACCAAAACAAGTACCCGCCTTAAGTCTACTCTTGAAGAGTGTATCAACTTTGAACTAGTCTATAGTGCTAAATCAACTGAACAGAATTACACAGAATTTGCATGACAGAAAATATGTATCAGTTTCAGTCAAAGAGCACCAAATGAGCTACTTCGTATCTTTACATAGACATGGATAAAAAAATCCGGGCAAAAATATCAATTTAATATCATAAGCAGTATAGGACTATGAATCAAGGTTGCAAATTTGAGCCCAATTATTGGCAAATTGTGAGTTATGTTTTCATTAGGCAAGACATTTAATTTCAGCTACTGCTGCTAAATCAACCATAGTGTCATTGGAGAAAGGTTATGGGAAATACTAGATTTGCTGACTTTGAGAGCTATGATTTTACAGATATATTTTGTTAAGGTCCTTATGGTTGAGGACTTATTATGGCCCTTTTGGAACAAATATATAAAATGTTTAATTTAATAAAACTTGGGTCCAAGTAAAGCTGAAAGTGAAACAGGAGAATGAGAATGATGTGGAACTAACCTGATACATGGTATAACATCTCCCTCCTAAAAGAGCATGATATACTAACCACTACTTCTAATCCTACACAATATTACTATCAATGTGTTATTATAATATTGAAAATATATTAATTAAACTAGTCTTGCAAGTTACATATTACTTTGTTAATACACTGTGCATAACTACATGTACTACCACTTAATAGCGTCAATTTAAGTGTTACATTAATTATTAGAAAAGAGAACCCTATCTTTTCTAAGAAGTGTGATTTGCATAGTTAGGACCTTTCTTTCTTAAATGGTGCATTACACTCATATACCATTTAACGTCCACATCATCTTGGGATGCAGCACAATCATCAACATATATTGGGATTAAAATTCAGAGCAAATTCACCCTTAAAAATATGAAATGAAAAATAAAACACTGAAAAGTACAAAAAGCCAGATTAAATCACCAATAACCAACAAAACAATTTTACAAGCAAACTATGAGAATCCTGTAGAGCAGGCCTTTTAAAATGGCAGATTTTAATTACTCCTGAAATATAGATGTATATATGGACCACCATGGCAAAAGGATGCAATTGTCTACTACATGAAGCACACCTGATGTATACTAGTTGTATACATCAGATGTTACAATGAGCCGACAAGTTCCATCCTTATGCTGCGGCAGCCCACATATATAGCTCAGACAGAAGCATTTATCTGGACCTTAGCTTCAACATTAAATTTTAGTTGGTATTGGCTGTAAATGGACCACCAATAAATATAATTTGGAACCCATGAAGGTCAATCAAACAGGATTGTAATTTATATAATTATCTCTAGTATTTTCCAGCTGAAATGTTATCAAATGTCCAAACATGGGCTTCATCATGACACTCAAAATCTTGCCAATGAAAACAAAGTGTCCCGATAAATTATTTAAGACTCCAAAGAGCATTTGATCAAGTGTGTGATGAAATACACCGAATGGTGTTTTTTTTGTTGTTTTTTTGCATTTGCAGACTTGCTCTCAAGCTAAGTTGCTAAAATATAACATGTCTGCTTTCTCCCATCATTTGTATTTTTATCTCTTCCACATGATGTGGAAATCAAATGGAATTCTCAAAGTTTGCAAATAGATAAACACATGCATGAAGTACTGCATAATCGTCTACCTAGTGAAAAGTAATGAAAATAACGACTTTCATTTGGCACTGAAACATATTGTAATAATCTTTGGCATCAACTGGGGAAGTGAATAAAAATGTTATTTACATTGTCTGAATACCCCTAAATTGTATCAGATTTATCCTTTACATATGTAACAGCTACTCTACATTTTAGAAAAAAATAAAAGTTTGGATTATCATGTAAAAATAAAATAATATATAAAAAAACATACAATACAGAATTTCAGATTACATGCACACTTTCTTCCATTTTTATTTGTAATCAGAAATTGAGTACAGAGACAAATTTGACAACCACACATCCATTTGATTGAATTTGCAATTTGCAATCTTGGAACTTAAAATCTTTAAATTTCCTGTAAAACATGACAATCTGAATACAACCAGTACTCACAAATCAAATCATGTAAATAAGCATGTTCCCATCCTAATCTGCACAAACAGTGAATTGCAAATATCAGCCATTGCCAATCAACATGAAAGGCCTTCTGTGCACTGCTGTGCCGTGGCATTACTAGTCACACTTGCTCTTTGTATACACAATCTTTCAGCCTATCTGTTTAAAGAAATTAAAAGATTTGAAGAATAGGGCCACATGGAGCACTGCAGATTCGGATCAATCTGCACCTCCGTAAGGCAACTACATCTAGATTGCATGGTGTTAGATCCAATTTCAGTGCTGTTTATTTTAGAGATCTGGGAGATGCAGATTGATCTAGATCCTGTGCCAAGATAGTCCCATCAACTCTTCATGCTAATTTGTGTAGTTTATACTATCTCTGTTTGCGGATCCATTTTTAGCATATTTACAACAGATTTGCAACTCAGTGTGCTCCCTCAGAGCCAATATGAGCAACAATGCAGCATTTCTTAAATCCTATTTTATAAAACAGCAACCTTTTGTCAAGTGTTCGAAGTTATGGCCTAAAAATATTGTTTGATTGACGTAACCCTATTTTTACCACCTACCCTAAATACTTTTTAATTTTTTTTTTGAGCATGGTAAAAAACTTCCAAATCCCAAATTTGATGGGAATCGATTAATGGGGGCCCAAGATATGGCTTGCAGGACATTCAAAATGACAAATAAAAGACGTGTTGCAGAGAAAGTGAAAATGTTTTTGTTTGTGTCGGATATTTTGTGTTCTTGTATGTGAAACATAGACTTTACAAAATTCTGACCTACCTACCCTATTTTTTTCTATGTTACGCCAATCAAACAATTTTTTTAGGCCTAACTTTCAGCAGCTTCGTGTTGAAAGGAGTCATGATGTCAGTGAATACCAGTCATGTTTGTCTTACGATATCTGTGATGCTGTGATATCCATCAGCACCTTTATGTCATTGGTCCTAGCCTGTCTTCTCTCCTCTGCTGTTGACTTCTTTCCAAACGCACCTTGCATCAGATTACGCTTTTTCTCTTGTAGCTCTAGCATCCGTTCTTCTACAGAATTTTCTATGATGAACTGCAACGCAAAAAAATTGATAAACAAAATTTACAATTCCTTCCTCTACAGATATTTCTTCTCACCAATAAGATTTCAGTCCCAAGTGTGGTACGAACTAAAACTTTATCACTCAGTAAAAATAATTTTTCATAGTAAAGGCTTAAAAAATGCTTTATAAATAGGGGACACTTATATACTTTCAAAATGTTGTAACCAAATTAATTTTTGAAGCTTTCAAACTTGATTGACAGCTATGCATATCGCTCATTCCGAAAAATCGGGTGCCAATAGCATGTTTTACGTTCTTTTGTCCACAAAAACCTTCCAGTGCCTTTATCTCTTCCAATACTGCAATTTTCGGGTAGGGCTTGTCAAAATCTACTTGGTCATATATGGTTTGTCATACTTTTAATGCCATTTTGACTCTGATTTATGCCTTCAAAGTAGCGAAAAACGTTAAAAATAGCTAAAAATGAGTTTCCATCGCAAATGTGTTACTTTTGGACATGCTCATTTTCTTTTAGTATATAATACTTTTTCAAGCCTATTATAATTTTTAAACAGATAAATGATCAGCATTTTGTATCTGAACAATGATTTCCAAATTTGATGACATCTTTCCATAATTCAAAAACGAAATTCATTTTCCACCAACATCGTGTGAGCTACGTTACTTAAGTTTGGCATACCATTATTTGATGGGGAAAAACAGCAATTCCAACAAAATTTAAGTATGCTGACAGCAAATATTCCAGTAAATTTGAAAACCATAATAGAAAATGTCAAATTTATTCATGTTTGACGAAAGAAAGTGTTGAACATGAAAATTTGAACCGACCATGTTAAGAAATGTGAGCTACGTAACCATATATCTCAGTAACCATAGGCATTGCAGCAATTCCATTTTAGTATGTGATAGAGATATACACTACTACTTCGTTTATATTAGAATTTACTAAGTAAATGGTCTAATGTATGTTTTGCGCATTAAAACATGCAAAAACAGTGAGCTACGTTACCGTGATCTACGTTACTACTGACCTCTACAGAACTTATAACTACCGTTTCATGACTTTTCTATGCACTAACAGTGCATATGAAGGATACACTTGCCTACAAATGCAAAAAATTGGCGAGTATCAATACTTAAAATTTGAGCAGGTAATGTAGCTCACCCATTGCCCACCATGTAAAAATGGGTAAGTCTTTGTAACAGAAAAAATATAGAAGTGGTGTTGACAATCACTTGGATTCAATGTCCATGACTAGTTTACTAATAAAAAACGCTTAAAAGAAAAATATTTGAGCAACTTTATTTTTTCATTTTTTTCAACTGCATTGGCACCCGATATTTCGGAATGAGCAATATGCACATCATATTTATTGCGTAGTACAGCATGTTGCAATTAGTCTCTCATGCATAACCATGTGCGTTTGTAATAGAACTACATGTTCTAAGAAACAAACTTTTTTGTATCTCATTGACGATTTCGTATCATGTCTTATGTGATATGGAAATATCCTTTCATGACTGCTGAGTGATAAAACTAGATACAATTATTGTAATAATAATAACACATCATAACATTTTCAAAGTTAATCAACAGTATTTCAAGTATAAAAATTCATGAAAAATAAACAGAAAATCTAGTATTGCAAATGTTTTGGTATACAACATAGAATTTTGTGGAGTTCGTCATTACATAGTTTTTTACTGAATTATTTAAAGTTGTAAAGATAAATCCAACAATATAATGATTTGCAACTATCCAAGTGGTTCATACTATGCCTGAACAGTCCAAAATGGGAGTTTTGTACCCCTACCTATGGACACCAAATTCTTCCAGCACGCCTTACCTTGGTGACTATCACCTCTCTAGTCTGACCTAGTCGATGACATCTATCAAAACACTGCTCCTCTGCTGCAGGGTTCCACGCCTAATGAACACAAATGATGGCAGAATATTATTGGAGATATTGGAATAAGTTGATAATGCCAGATGGTACCCCTGCAGAAGGCCTGCTATTGAGGTTAGCATAACTATTTTTATCCCATTCCTGTTGTGTTGTAGATTATTTATGGTTGTAAAATATAGATAACTCCTGGGTCTACATCTAGTCTTATTAACATTTTTAATTCATTTTTGGTTAATTAGAATGAGAACTTCTCAAATAAATCCTTTTTGATGGTATTCACTTTGCGATTAGGCATATCAATAAATCATAGCTATTGTTCCCAGATTTAAAGTCAATGAACTTGATGAGGACAATGACTTGAAATGTGTAACGCTCACATACAATATATACAGTACTTACCGGATCCATGAGAAATACTTGTGATGCTCTTGTCAGATTGATTCCTAACCCACCAGCCTTGAGTGACAGGAGCATGATGGTTGGTGATTTGGGATGGGATGAGGAGATTGCATTGATGGCCGCCTCACGTTTCTGAGCTGTCATGCTGCCATCTAGACGGGCAAACTGGAAGCCACTGTCCCTGTAATGGTCAATATTAATATTGATAAAAAGATGTTTGATTCATATCAGTGTTTAAGGTCTAAAGTCAAGCTCTCAGTTTTCAGACCACCTTGAGACATCATGTTGAGATCTGTCTCCGTTGCAGACCTGTGTCTTGGAAATTTTCGCTCAGACCTACCAAGACTCATTAAAAAGCAGTATTATTTGACAATTTAAGAATACTTTTTGCTGAAATATTGTACACAAAATTACAGCTACTTTATTCTTAATTAGCAATTATTCAAAACCATAATGTTTTTTAATTTAAATTAATGACCTGCGTAATAGCGCGATCCAATCTAATAAGATTATTTCTACTTTTACGCAAACAACTGCGCGTCATTATCAGGTAACAATGACTTCTTATAATGACCTGCGTATGTGATGTCATTAGCGCTGAATGCGTTTTTCTCATAAAACGCCAATCAAGTGCACGTATGCACCACACACACGCACGTCTATCATATTACTCGATGAACGTCATGCCTGGACTGATCGAAATTCTCTTATAGGGATAAGTAGACCTTTAGGTAAGAAATAAGTTAAATAAAGTATTTCTTTATTAAATTACGCATAAAAGGCAATACAAATGTCGAATGACAGTTATTAATTACAATAATAACTTTGCACCATCTTTTAATTCGGTCATTGTTTAAAATCGTCGGTGTTTGTTTTGTGCCTCGGTACTTTTCTTCGGGAGCTACTCTCCCTCAGAAACACTCCCGAAGAAAAGTACCTCGGCACAAAACAAACTCCTCCAATTTTAAACAATGACCTCAAAAAAGATGGTGCGCAGTTATTATTGACTAATTATCCCTTGAAAAACAGGTGTGTTGTTTAAAGAAGGAAACATATTGACCATTCGCCACTTTCAATTTTTTGTCACACTTAAACCTCCATCACCAAGTCAAGGACTTTAATTTACAATATTGCTTCAAAAAGAGGAAGAAAATGAATTCTCATCTACAGTTTACTTACTTAAGTGGCTTTTCTAAAAGATTGAGCAGTGAGGTAAACTGTGAGACGACAAGACACTTGATGCTTGGATCTTCATTCCGTATTTTAATTAACTGCTCCATCAGAGCGTCAACCTGTTAAATAAAACAACAACAACAACAATGGGTTAATGTTGATTTTGAGTTCTTTGAAGTTAAAATTATCAAAACAGTTAGTTACTGGTTAACTTCCAAAAATGTTCCACAATGTGTAAATTCAAAGATATATATGACCCGTCATATCGAAAGGTACCTTAAGGTCGGCAAAATCAAAATTTATTTTTTGGTCTCATCGAAAAGCTGGGATTTTAAGCTTTAAAACGACACCTTGATTTTGGTTATTGGATGTTAGGTTGCGAAGTTACACCTAAATTGGTGAAAGGCATCGGGCTGATTCGGAAAACTGTAGTTTTGAGAAAATCGAGTTTAAGGTTTTTGTACTTAATAAATCTTGAATGGAGAGAGGATTTTTAGGTTGGTTTTTGATACATTTTTCTTATGTTTTGGATGTTGGATCCTGATTAATATCATAGAATACACTTCAATGATAACCTTTCTGATGAAATTAGAAATTCGACCTTGGACGTGATTTTTGACTATGCTCAGCTTCAATGGCCCGTAACTCGTAATGTACTATGCCAGTATTAAGGTACCTTTCGATATGACGATCCACATATGACATAAAATAATTTGCTGTCTAAGCATCTATGCATGGTACAAAGCTCTCATTGTTTTTCTATTTCTGCAACTTTATGTACTTAAATGCAACCATTTCATACATACACGTAGCATCAATTTGAATTACCCACAGTAACTGCACTTGCATTAACAATAACTCAAAGACAAGCGATGCATATTACTTTGTCTTCTCTGCCGGAGACCTCGCAATCCACTGCGAGCTGAATGTATAGTTTAAACGCTTGATGGGGTAACCCAGACCAGCATGTAATCACTTTCGACAGTGAATTGTCACAGCTTTCATAAGACAAATTTAAATAACAAATACAATGAAATAAGTCTATTATTATGTTACCTTGGTACTAGAGTGCCATTCTCCCTCTGTGGCCTGTTCTTTATTTGCCTCTTGAGCTTCTGCTGGAACATGGACTAATTGTTCTCTGATCACTGGACCTCGACATAGTGGACAACGTGTTCGCCCTTCCTGCATTTGAAGATCAGAAAATTTCACTTTGATTGAGTTATAAGTGGAAACATGTGCATTGGTTTTGATTAATTGAATTTCCAATGTCTTCCACAAACAATCACTACTATTTAATTGACACTCAATTAAATGTGCAAAGGGTGTGGCTGCAGAAAACTTAAAAATTCATTAAACGTTCCGCTTTTTGGTTTGTGCTGACACAAGTGGTATTGCATTTATTATTTTAATATTGATCTAACAGTTACCCCAAAATTTAATGTGCTCATGCTCCATGCATTTGTGTCGAGTGTGAATTTAGCTCGGAGATACATCTTTCAAACTTACCCCCTCTGTCCTGATGACATCATTGATACATCTTTCACAAAACACATGTGCACAGGGAGTAATGACGGGTGCGTTCAAAGATTCCAGGCAAACGCAGCATTCCTACAAAGTAAACCATAGAAATCATATAAGATGGGTAGGCTATTTAACAGGCCTCACTGGCCTTCAAGCTGTCTCCTCCATATGATTTTACTTATTTATTATTTTTTGATGTAAAAGTAATGTCTGTTATGGAAATAAAGTTGATTTGAATTGAAGATTTACACTAAGCTTGACACATGCTGATCAATCAATCAAACCTTGGCACAGTCAGTACCATATTCATCATAGCAAACATTGGAAACATATTTAATTTTTTCACAACAAGCCCTTGCAGCATTTATAACTAGTAATCCAAAATACTTAACCAAGCTATTAGCGTCAAACAAATCTACCTATTTGATCATATTAATACATGCTCCCCCCCTTCCACACACACACCCTTAAATGAAATAGTAGTCAAACAAGAGGATGTATTGTCCTATACATATAACCGATGATGTTGTGTGGGTGTTTAGTACTAACTGTGAACAAAATATGTCACATTACCTGCTATCAAGCACACCTCCCCTAAATTTCAGGGAATTATCTTTTGGATCCTCGGTTATATGTGTATATGGTTGTGTGTTTTACAAACGTACCCCATCCCCTTCATACCCACACCACAAACACAAACCCCATTCATCACACACACCCAATAACACCTCATCTGCCCTTTGACTGAGTAAGGTAGCTACTAATTTCTTCTTGAGCTTTTCACTACAACCACCCCCACACACACCCCACACACCACCCTTATGACTCTTCCTCATCTGCCCTTTGACTGAGCTCTTCACTACAAACACCATCCACACCTCACCCACCCAATGACTATATACCTCATCTGCTCCCTGGCTAAGCACTGCAAGTAAAGTAGCTATTAATTTCTTCTTGAGCTCTTCATTACAACCACCACCTCACCACCCCCAATGACTATACCTCATCTGCCCCCTGGCTAAGCACAGCAAGCAAGGTAGCTATTAATTTCTTCTTGAGTTCTTCATTACAACCATCACCTCCACCACCATCATCTGAAACAAAACGCAACATTTATATGCTGGTCATTTCAGAAAACTGTGTTTACAATTATTGTGATCTCTGACACGTTCAGAATAAAGGTTGTACAAAATAATCAGTAACACTAAGGCAATCAGTAAATAATATCTGGAAGTGTATCTTGATTTTGATTTGAAAAGAAAACAACTTTCTATTGTCTATCATGCAGAAGTTGGATTGTAACTTGTTTTTCCTAAAATCACAACATTTTGAACCTAACAGATAAGAAGGTTAACTTGGTAAGGGTTGCACATTTAACACCAATTCTTAGCTACCGAGTATGACCTTTCTTCCTTTTGGCTATCCTTTATTCAATCAATCAATCAATCAATCAATATACATTGTACTTGCATGACATGCATGCATGCATACCCCATGCAGAAGTCTATTCGTACAGGGGACCAACGGCTTAACGTGACTTCCGAACCACGTATTAAGTAAAATAAAGTTTCTTGCCCAAGGAAACAAGAAGACAAAATCTGCCGGGCCCTGGGCTCAAAGCCACAACCTCTGTATTAAGAGACCCGTGCTCTTACTGCTCGGCCATATAAGACAATAAATGATTTTAGCGTTAAACGCGTTGGAGCAGCGTATTGACAATTTCGGCGTGATGAAAACATACGCACACATCCGACGTGTACTACTCTACTTGATTTGGGATATTTTATGTTTGAATAGGGATGTACCTTTTTCCATACTCCCGCAACTGAAGGGCACTTTGAATGGGAAATACAACTATCTAACACTCAAGCGCTATTGCTTGTGTACGCACAAATTGGCGGAATATTAATCAATCAATCGAAGAAAATTTGTGCCAAAATCAAAAAGACATTTTGTTCAAAGGCGCTAATGACAGAAACATGGAAAATTAAACATCATACACTTGATTAAATAGATAAGTCTTTAACATAATAAGATGCCTTTTGTGTTCTAGTCAAGTAATTGTAGTGCTTGACCAGAACACAGAGTGAGGTCACAACACACTCGTGCAGCGTCGGTCAAAGCATGGCGCCAGCATGGCGCAATTCCTTAACTTTTTTTAGAGTGCACATAGTCCTGTTCCCTATCTGTACTTTCTTCTATCTATGGTTTTTCAAATAATGGTGTCAACTGTTTTTTGGTAAATAATTAACTTCTTGATTAACAAATAACTTGAATTTTTACTAAACACAAGTGCGTGGACACCCATTACTTAAAATAAAGGTTAAAAATAAAATAATAGATCATAGGCAAATCAATAAATCTTGTAATCTATAATTCTTCAAGTAATTCATCAGGAGGATACATTTCCAAAACTTGCTGTAACATATTATTACTATTCGAAGAAAATCTATCAATGTGTTACCTTTAGCTGCCATTGCAGCAGCAGCTGCAGCAATTAGTGACGGATGACAACAGAGCTGTCTGAGACGAAGCAAGATGGCTAACACATCACCATAATTGGC
>JXSR01S012995.1:29758-41977 GCA_000969725.1 Ophiothrix spiculata
GACATTGGGTGCGTTTCTATATAACTTACCAGCCAGTTGCCGAGTACTGACAGTGGACATACAATCAGTGTAGGCCTAGGTCCTGTAGCATTCATAGATGTGACACCAGGTACTGCAGACACACTTGGTCTTGGAGGTTGTGCTGCAGCTTTCTTGGTCGCCTTTGATTTCTTGGCTTTAATGGGTGCTGGTTTTTCCTCAGGCAATTCAAGTGATGGGAGAGCTGTAAACAAATACAACAATGACATACAGATTGAATTCTACAAATTGCAAATAAATCCTTTTCAAGTAATTCAAACTGAGATCTAGAAGAACCAACCAGGTTCAATTCCTTTTCTTATACACTTTTCATTTTTCAATATTCTCTTTTAAGGACAGCAAAATAACGCTTGCACCACAGATTATTGTAGATGACTGAAAACCTGCTATCCAGCAGATATTCACACAAACCATGCATGTGACATCATGATGACATGACTATTCAAGACATCAACATATTATGTTCAAGTTTTTAACAATTGTATAAAAAACAAAGACAAGTGTAGACAACTAACCTGGCAGAGCAGTTTCTTCTACTTGGGTAGACTTCTTGCCTTTGCCATGAGACTTTCCTGATGCACTTTTACCCTTTCCTTTCTTTTTTGTCTCTACTACCTCTTTTTCTTTCACATTTCTTACTTTGCCACTCTTCACTGAAAAAAATTAAAAAGATCATGCTCTCAGAATAATACGGAGCTAAAATCAATTACAACAATGGTGAAAGCACTTGGTTGGCTAGGCCATAAAAAGGGGCAATCAGAGAGGTATGCCATCACCTCTGTTATGTTTCACCAAAGTTAAAGTTTAACCCTGAATATATCTGTGAAAATCTTGTGACTTTTGTGATCATGTCAGATCCATTTCTCAAAACATCAGTGTGGATAACATCTGTAGAGCAAAAATTGTAGGATTAGAAATGTCTTTTGCTGGAAAGTTTTGATGTTAAAATTAAGACTTTTCACATGACCTACGGTCACGTGATGTTTTGTTTATCGGCGACTTTACATCACTTACGCTAACATCAGCATCATCGCCAGTGCCAAAGAAGTAGCTGAGGACAATTAGACGGTGTCTATCGAAAGATCTACTACAGGTATGTTCTTGCAAGTGATGTAGAAGTTTCAACCTTTTCTACTGTTTATCACCATCACGTATGAGCCTATTTTCGAACAATAAATGATTTCTTTTAGATACTGGTTAAGTCGAATGCTTGCAGTAACTGGAGGTTAGCTTCACAATCAATTAAATTGGAATTTAGGATTTTAAAACCTACATTCCATTTTTGAAGATTTTTTTTCCAAGCCTAAATGGTACCTTTCTTTTTTGGGATAACCTCGGCTTCCATCAATAACTCTTCTGTCTCAGAATCGTCACTGTAGTCATACCTCACTGGTTTCTTTGCTGCCCTGTAGAATGATTAGAATGTGAATTGTGTGTAAACATTACTAACATTGTACACCTTTAAGCAGGTGGTGCTAAAACCATGTTACTCTGACTGAGATTGAAATAAGTATACTCTAGAGATGCAATATAAGGATTAAAAATCCACATCCACATAATACTTTGTTTTTAGACACTTATACATACATTTTAAACATCTGAGCCTTCCTTCAAATATGTTTACAACACCCGCTTATGTGACCATCCATCACGAACCTCCAGTAAAAGTTCCATTTTTTTCGTTTTTTAACTACAGCCCAAAATACACACAGAAGTCGTATTCTGACAAAATTGTGATTTTTTATAGATTTGAAATGTTCATGCTTAACTCCAAGCAAAATATCAGCTTTCATTTCAACTTCAAAATATCTGAAAACTAACATTTTGTAAATGTAGTCGCATAGGATATGTGCATCATATGAAAATTAAACATACATTTTGTCAGTTTTAAGTATTCTGACTTGCCATGGATTAAAGAACCACAACTCTACTTCTGGGTGTCCATATGAATTTAAAACATGTGTCATTTTCAACCTGATTATGTTTTTTTTTCTAATATGCAATAAAACAAATATGAACAAAGTCACATAATGTACCTTTAAGATGTCAAAATGTTCCTTTAAGATATCAAAATATCCTTAAATCTAATGTTACTCATTTTGCAATAAAGATCCAATGTAACTCCTCAAAAAAGCAGATACATACAATTTATAGGTATCACTGATAATTTTAATGACAACCAAACTATCTTTGAGACTAAAGAACTGTAATTGAAAAGGCAGACATAATTTTCCTAGAAACTAAAGACTCCCTACCTTCTTGGCCTTCCAGAGGCATGTGTGGTTGGTTCTGGCTCTTTACTCTTCTTCACTTTTGCTTTTGGCTTGGCTACTGCAGCCTTGTCATCTTTGGTCTCTGTGGTCAGGTCGATAACATTTGACACAGGCACTTGACTAACTGTACAAGCAACCGCTTCTTCATTACTTGCTTGTGACTGGCTTGACGTGGGTTCAATAGTCAAGTCAACAACATTAGAGACAGGAATCTGGCTATTGGTAAACACAACCTCCTCTGAATTGCTGGACTGGCTTGCCTCTGTCAGATCTACAACCTGTGACCTCTTTGGTTGTGTCTTGGCTACCTCATCAGGCTGGTAGTCAGGGTCTTCTTTGCTCATGAAAGCAGCAGCACCACATGTAATCTTATCATCTTTGTCCTCATCCATCTCCTCCTCTGTGTCAAATTCATCCTCCTGGAAACAAAGACAAAGTCATAAATCATTTTGCCACAATTCGAGTTCATAATAGTACAATAGCAGCACTTTCTTTAACAAATGAAATTATTTTGAGCTTGAAGTGCAACCTTTATTGGGCTACTTAATGGCACTTTGACAATTACATTTGATAAATGCTCATCCAGGGTTTTCAAATACAACATACATACTTCATATATGTCACAAGTATTTGGGGAGACATAATTGCAGATCTTCAGTTAAGCTTTAACAACCTTCACCAAACATTCCCCTTTCAAGAGAGGCAATCCCCTTCTTCCCGTGTTGTCATGGTTGCTTGGATTTTCCCCAGAGTGCTTATTTACCTTGTAAACCTATCTGGCCACAAGTAGTCAGCACGCTGGTGAAAAATTATACTTTTGTTCCAACACCTAGCTCAATACTTCAGATTTGGTGTTCCTTCGAAGAATTTTGAGACTTAATTGTTACATGAAATGAGCATTGCATGTAGCAGCCTATGGTGTGTCCAGGACCTTGTATACCAAAAAAATTGCATTCCCGCAATTTTTAGATATAATTAACGGATATTCATGGTAATTTCCCTTTACAAATAAATAAAGTATTCCGAAAAAGAAACTGGTACACTTTGGTTTGGTTCTATACTACTCAAATTATATAGTTACAAGCCCAAAATAATTGCACATAATGTAAATTCATATGTTTCCTGTTTAATCGGTACAAAAAGTCTTTCAAAATCTGAAAATATCCCCCTTATCGGGCGAAGTAAAGATTTTTAGTAGGGCAACTAAAATTACCATTTTTGAAGGCTTCGGTGAAACCAGCGGAAAACGTAGCACATAATACCCCAAGCTAGCCCGTACCAATCACTGCTTTACTCCCTCTTAGTCATGGACGAGCGGGCTTTTCAAACTCCAAAGTATACGCATGGAAGAAGAATATGAATGGATGAGAGCCTAATTAAGATGTTCAAGAAAGGTGCTGAAATGTGTTAAAAGATGTTATAATATTGTACCGTTTAAAAAATTGGGTTAAAAGAGAACAATCTTTCAAAAGAGTTATATGAACAAAGATTTAAATTTTAAGCACGGTGCAATATTTTCATTTGAAATTATGTGAAGATACAACATGGTTATTTTGAATGTTTATCCAGTGCAATAGCGAGCCAAGCATTATATGGCATAAAATATTGATGCAACTTGTGATCGGAATGTCATGCGGTAGTTACGGGGTATTGAGCAATGGTATGCGCAGAGTTGTTATCGCGTTGTGTTCAAAATTGGTAATTTTAGTTGCCTGACCAAAATACTTTAATACGCTCGATAAACGGGATATTTTCGGATTTTGAAAGACTTTTTGTGCCAATAAAACAGGAAACATATCAATTTACATTATGTGCAATCATTTTGGGCTTGTAACTTTATAATTTTGGTAGTATAGAACCAAACCAAAGTGTACCAGTTTCTTTTTCGGAATACTTTACAACTGAAAACAAGATCAAAGAGAGTTGTTTAAAGCCCATCACCACATAGAATGATCTGAAAATACTATTCCAAATTTTTTGTTGCTGTTGTTTTGTTTTTCTTGAAACTTGAGCTTTGTGCTAACTCTTAGAGCAATGGGACAATTTCACACTATACGGTATTAACAGGAACGGTGCTCGGAACTTTCAGACAATGCCTCATCCTTCATCAGTGTGATTGAGATTGTCTCAACTCATGGCCTATGAGTTACTTGCTTAAGCTACCAAGAATATTGCAAATTTGGAAACCTCATAATATTTTGAATGTCCCTATACTGCTTGTGGTTGCAGCTGTGGTTTGATGACAATAAGCCTTCCTTTACAAACATTTGAACAGAGGATATTCATAGCAGAGGCATGCATGGTCTAACTAATCATCAGGTATTGCGTGTTGTGGGTTCAAATCTGGTGGGGAACGTGTGTAGTGTCATCGAGCAACATACTCACCCACATGTGCTCTTCTCCATCCATGTGTAAATTGGGTACCGGCATTCTTCAATGCTTGGAAGGAAACAGACTCCCAGGAAGTATATGTCACGATGGCCTAACAGCAAATATTACAAAAGAGTGCTGACCCAATCGCTTT
This sequence comes from Ophiothrix spiculata, assembly GCA_000969725.1. Lineage (NCBI taxonomy): Eukaryota > Metazoa > Echinodermata > Ophiuroidea > Amphilepidida > Ophiotrichidae > Ophiothrix > Ophiothrix spiculata. Next base: position 34,595 of record JXSR01S012995.1, read on the forward strand.
GATGGCACTCCAACCTGTGCAGATGCAGACCATCCCCTTTACCTGTACCTTCTACTTCATAATTAGTGAGAAACCCTTAAGTCCTTACCTCTGATTCCAATACATCTCTTGCAAGTTCTGTTCCTGGCTCTGCCAAAGGTTTGCCTGCGTGGAAGTTGGTCAAAATCAATGAAATGACCTCCAGTGTCTTGCCAAGTCCCATGTCGTCAGCTAAGATGCCGCCGTGCACACTTGGGGGTTTCGTCTGGCTCATGAAGTTGGTAATGGTGTTGAGATATTTGCCATTGACTTCTTTCCAGAAATGTGGCAGATCATTGTTGTTTTCACGCACACACATCCAGTGTAAGGCTTGTTTCTGGTGGGGATATAGTTGGGTCTGGATAGCCTGAAAGTATAAAATAAAATCATTCTTAGTATGTAGAGCAATACCCATAATATATACAAATTACTGCATCATGGCCAGTGTTTTGAAACATACTAATGACAAACCAGTGAGATTAGAATTAACCAATTGCTCATTAAAGATGTTTGTATTTGATAGTGCTTTTTCAGGGTGAGTGTGATCTAACGGAACAGTGCAGGATTCATAACTGAAAGGTAGAGAGTTCCAGCCTCTCAAGTGCTAACGTGTTGTGAACCTGAGCAAATCACTTCATCAGACTTGCCTCTGCAGGTGCTGATAGGTCTGGGCCATTGGTCACGGTTGTAAGTGGCATAGTGTAAGGTGAAATGATTCCTTACAATTCCCTTGTACAGCGTAATTATAACTGTACTTTGGTGAATAGTCTTTACATGTCAGGTATCATATTTATTATTATTATTATTATTCCGGTAGAATGTGAGTAACAATTATTAGCAATTGAAAACTGACCTATGAACAGACACATTCGGTTATTTTAAAACTGTGAGCTCAGCACTTCCCTGCTTTAAATAATCATCATATCACTATTAAAAGAATACCGACACACAGGTTCACAAGAATACTCTTTAAAAAAAAGTACATGACCAAAGAAATTGAGTTAAATGGTACATTGATTGTTTAAGTGAATAATAATGTAGACCTGCTTATGATAATATTCATTTAAACTTGAATTCATCAATTGTTGTTTACTTACTGCTGCTGGCTCCAACTCAATGTTCTTGGCTTCTTCTTTCAAATTCTCAAACAATGAATCCAGCTTGTTTTGCATCTGTAAAATAAATAAGTCACAGAGCAAATTCTTTTAGAAATTAGTGTAGAATCATTCTAATCAGATGATGTTAGTATAATTGCATTGGTTTTAGGCACTATATAAAATAAAGTATTGTATTGCATTGTATTTGTAAATGTGCTGTATCTGAATCTGCCCAATTTTACATTTTTCAGATCTGAAACATAATTACAAAAAATCTATACCCTACAAAACTCACAAACCAATCAAACCTTATTCATACAAAAAGATAAAAAAATAATCTAACTTGCATAGATCTCGTGATAGGTAACAATACGACTCACCAGAACCAGCAGACAATCCAAAAATACTACAAACATCACATGTTTTGTTTTTATTTTTTGGTCTACAGTGAATGTAAAATGTTGTTTATTATTTATAAGCAAGGTTTTAGCTGAGGCCCATCCACCCATATTTTGGATGTGGAATTTTGAAGTTGGACATCAAAGACCTGATGATTCTTTCCATATAAATGATCTAATTAGATTATTCATCTAAAAAGAACAATCAAGACTTAAAATCTTTTGTTCTTGTGATTGTTGTAATGCTGATACGCGTCCCTTTTGGCGCACAACCCTTGAAAAGTACAATTTCACTTTTAAACCACTACAAAGCTAGAAGGTTGTATAGCCACCTTCTAGATAATGCATTTAATTATGAAAGACAATCGTCTGTTAATATCTGAAGGAATCTTCTATGGTGATGTCCTCTGCTCAAGATCTAAAAGGCACATAGTACATTTTGATTTTGTGGTGCTAAATTGATGACAGTAAACTCACCTCAGCTTGTGACAATACAACCGATTTACTCCTGCCTACTTGAGGGACATACGCTGGTGGTGGTGCATTACTACTGCCTTCACTCATCTGTTCTAAGAGGGCAGATTTCAGCATGTAGCCATATCGGCTCAGTTTGTCTGATACAATCTTCGCCTTGTCTGGATTACCCCATAAAGATATCTCTACCGGCAAACGGTACGCATTGTTCTTCCCAGATGGTACCATCCTAGGATTCAAATGAAAAAGTGCAAAAAGTCAAAAGAGCATTAAAAAATTGATTTGTTTGAAGCAATTTCAGAATAAAAGTACCATATCTTAAAATTCATTTTCATAAGTTTCATTTCAGTTTATCAATCTGGTGTTGTCTCACAGTCACCTTGGAAATTAATCAAGGTCTTCCAAAAGATTTTTTATTTATTTTTGAAAAGTACAGGCTAATTATTGTCCTGACAGCTTTTAACAATTCTAGACTGTTTTTCTGTTCACAAGAGTTATGATTTCAAACTTTGCCCCACAACTCACAGTTTTGTTTCAGTGCATATCTCTGTTCTTTCATGGCAATAATGTTGACATGATAATTTCAAATTTGGACAACTAAACACACTCTACTTGCATTTGTCTGGTAGTGAGTAGTTCCAATTCCCTTTCTATATTTATTGATAAGACACAGAGTTGATGTAAAAATCAAAAGAGGTATAGATTTTAAATTCACAAAATTTTTCAATTAACTTTTCTCAAATATTACATCTGTGAAATATCAACGACAGATTAGCCTGTCTACCTGTCCATAAAAAAGGAGTCTCTATACGATATATAGTGTATTCCTTATGTATTTCTTTGTTTTTAGAGAGTGTCAAAGCGCCAAACAGTACTTGTCAAAGTGCCAAATTTGGCGCACGCGCCGCTAGTTGAGAATCTCTGGCCCAGACATTCACCTGATACCAACTTACCCTTCAAGTCTGGCCAATTTGTTGTCCATGATGTAGGCCAGTGGTGCAGCTAGATCCCTCTTGATGTGCCCTACTTGCTGCCCCCATATATTTTCTACCTTGACTGCATTCGAATCATATGGATTCCTTGGTTCTCTTACGAGGGAAACCATCTCCCTGTTGCTAACCTGGAATAACAAAATTCAAAAGGATGTGTTTAGTTAAGGTGCCTGACCTCTTACAAATGACACTTGGGAATATTACAAAATCAATTGATATTTCAAAAATATTTAGCACTAATGTTATCTGAAAGAAGTTCACTGCCTGGGATGGCTTGACCCCAAAATGACCTTTGACCACTCATAAAGGGATCACATATGTGTCCTACCTTAGGACCATGATTGTGTTCAAATGTCTTTCCTTAAAATTTTGACAATTAAAAGTCATAACCTCTTGACTCCAAGATGACCCTTAATCCCACTCACATAAGGATCACATGTTTGTTCCTATTGTGATCAAAGGATCGATGTGTCAAAGTTCCTTGAAAATATATGGAAACTTAACAATTTTTCAGGGTTACAATAACAAATGTGATTATGATGTGATCCCTAATATCTTTAAGACCACACAAAAAGTTAGAATTTGCAACAATATAGGCAATATAGTCTTTTCATTGACTGTTTAAACTTGCTAATCTGTAAAACAGTATTTCTTTGGTCTTTTGAAAATTGAGCAAGTCAAAATGTTGACCTTGATTTGCGCACTTAATTGTACTAACACAGTTTACACATATACTTTTGTTTGTTAGATTGTTTGTGTTAACCAAACCACTTTTATCCCGTTTCCAATTTTTCACACTATATCACAATTTAAGGGCACCGTTTTGATGAGCAATCCATTGTTGCACATCACAGAATCTTTATGACTTAGGGCCAAATCATAGTTGGCCTCCAAACAAATTTTTTTCTACCAAACATTTGGTCGTGACGTCACCAAATATTTGCCATCGAATTTAAACTATGAACAGGTAACAAACATTTGGTCCAATGTATATGGCAATTCAATAACATGTACAATCTAGCGCGAAGTTTTATTTGGTCTCAACTCGGTGTTGAAGTTATTTTGTTTGGAGTCACTCGTCATTTTGACGTCACAACCAAATGTTTGGTAAGTAAAAAAATTTGTTTGGAGGCCGACTATGATTTGGCCCATACACTAAACACTTTTATCCCATTCAAATTTTGCACTGTATATCACATCTAATTTGTCACAATTTTAGGGCATTGTTTTGATGAGCGATCCATCCAGATTCCAGAATCATTGTAACTGACACCTACCTCCCCATTATAGTACTGTAATCCAACAACTGGTCCTCTGATGGTCCCCAGAAACACCTGATTCCCATCATCCTCAGGTTCCGCTTGGCTACTAGTGGACTGTGACGGTTGCATCCACGAGTCCCGCTCTGCTTGGCTATGAACAGTAGTGTCAGGCGCCGTCCATGTTGAATTTCCCCACGAGCGTTTGTAACTCCTCCAACTATTGTTGTAACTCCCCTTTCTATTCCATCTGTTCCACATTGTGAATATAGTTTTTTCCTATTTCTTGATTGTTGATGATATCTATAAATGAATAAAAAGGGATACAATTAATTATGTGAATGCAACATAAATTCTGTAGGAAATGCTAAAGCAATCTAAGATTTGGTTCAAATTTTAAAAAAGAGTTTGTAAAAATTTGAGTTTAATCAGTTTTTTCTAGTTTCGGAAAGGGAACGAATCTGCCGGTACTAGAGGTACAACTAGCAGTATTGGAGTAGCCATGGAGATAGAACAATCATTTGAAGATGAATCTGCCAGCGCCAGCAGACCAGATAGTAATGAAGTCACGGAGCTGCAGAGTAATGTTAATTGTTATGTTAGTTGACTGGGTAGAGTAAAAAAAGGAAAGCATACCAAGACTATTATAGTCTTGGTATGCTTTCCTTTTTTATGAACAATATCTATACAATCAGCATGGAGAAAAATTCCCAAAATATTTTGGTGATTCATAAAATCTTTAAAAAGAGATTATGGTGGTATTGCAACCTTTTAGAGATCAAGGCCAACTTATTTCTGACAGCAAAGGAAAAGCTGAAATACTGGAGAATTATTTCATGACAGTTTTCACCAAAGACGATACGTCGTTTTACTCGTTTATTCTGACAAAGAGCCTTCGCCATTCCCCAAGATACCAAAGGGGTAGCTAAGCTACAGAATACACCATTATCTAAAACAGCCTGTCTGACGACTTGATGGCATACCTGCGTGTGTTTTCTCTGATCAGACAGCACCCATCTTACCATTCATCCACCCAGGAGTGCTCCCTCAAGACTGGAAAGAGGGGCAATGGTGTAGTTTAGGACCCTGTTCATAATAAGGAACAAAACAGCTTTTATTGTTTTAAAATCAAAAATTAAATAATTCTAAATCATCAAGGTTTTCAATAAATCCCATATCAAATTTATCCATCAAGTTAAACTTACCATAAAAGCGATTTTACCTTCATTTTTAGGCCCAAAAGTCCGACTTCCGCGATTGTCTCCATTCCTGTGTGTGTGATCACCGTGTACTTTAACGCGACATTCAACCAACCAGAGATCGCGTTAAGATCCCGACGTGATGAATAACCAACCAGCGAGCGTTGTTCGACAGAGTGCAATCATCAAAAATGGCCGATCACGGCTTTATTTTTGCTTCAAAATCTCACTCTTTTATGAAAACTCAGCAATCTTGTTTTCAATCATTTTCGATCAACGGAAACAGAGCTTCATCGATACAGGTGAGTTTCCTGAAATAGGCAAGCATTTTCAGCGGTGTTTAGAGACAAAAACCTGGACAAAAATCGGCAATTTTAGTACTTTTTACGATTTGCTTTTACCTTGTTGTTTTACCCCATAATTTCACTCATTATTCGAAGCCCTGCCCTCCTTCCGAAATATTAACCTTGTTGTCTAGATAACAGTTTAACTATTTTAGCTTCTTCGTTCCTTATAATGAACAGGGTCCTAAACTACACCATTACCGAAAGAGGCAAATGTGCAATATATCTTGTGGAAATCTTGCAAAGAGGACCTGGGAGTGGTGACCTAAACTGCTTATGATTAGGGGCGCTGATTGTATCTTAGGTAGCTTATTCCATTTTCTGAGTGTGTTTGAGAGGAAGGATTGTAGGTAGACATCTACATCAGAACTAATGTCCGTGCTACCACATTGGATTTCCCCAACCACTCTATCTGTTACATCAGGAGTCCAATGGGAACCAAAAACTCTTCCTAAAATCTTGTGATTCAAGAAAGCAAAAATCTGAGCTCGCGTAATCGGTAATAGATCCTATTATATTCAATTATACCTTACTTGGTATTTGAAACATTAATTCTTACCATCAAATCAAAGTAATTTTCTGAAAAAACACGCTATGCCTACTTTTTGAACAATGTTTATGTTGCTTTTTATCGCGATCTTTCCTTAAAAATATAAATATTCATAAGTGATGTCATAAAATTAGTCTCCTCTACAACATCGTTCATGTTTACATTACTTCAATTTTTACGACCGGAACCAAGATTTGTCTTGTTTAAGAGACGCATGCTATAAGGTAATTTTGAGGTCAAATCAGAATTGACGATAAATTAGCAGCCGACTCGATATTTTTTCATTTCTCTACACATATTACTCCCAGCCTGGAAGAAATTGTGTTTAGTGGGTGTATGAATGATACCCAAACACTTAGGCCCTACATGTAATTGACTTTTTACATCTCAACCTAAATAATTTTCAGGTATTGGGTGCAAAAAAAATTAAATTATCGTAATTGTGTAAGGTATCATACAGTGCCTATGGTCATTTTCACAATCAATGGTGTAACTTACATGATTTTGGACCAAGGTCCAAAAAACCCTTGTTCTTGGACCATTATATTTGTAAACAACATAACTAAATTTTGAAAATAAAAGTTAGACCTCTTATGCTTTTTAGAATCTAGAAACGCATTTTTGACTTTTGACTTACTTTTTTAAATATTGCCAAAAATAGGTCCAAAATTGGGCCTTTTTTTTTGAAGCAGTTGACACTCGGTCCTTAAGTATAGCATGATAGGCCAACGGAGCCCCGTATCGACTAAACAATAATTTATTGGACAATTTAAACAAAAATCCATGGACGGTATGGGTTGTATAAAACAACAGGGCCTAGCACTCTGAATTTCTGTTTAAACTGTCCAATAAATCATTGTTTTGCCTTTAAGATGCAATTCATGATTTTGATGTGACAAAAACTTTGCTTCTTTTCCAGCTAAATAAAAAGAAGAGTGCAACATAAATATATACTGAAAATTTCACTTGATTCCGACCCTTCATTTCCAAGTTACAAGCTTTTCAGCATTTTGAAAATCCCCATAGGCTACTGTGTTGTAATTATTGTCGGG
>JXSR01S012995.1:48735-67680 GCA_000969725.1 Ophiothrix spiculata
CGGACGGACGGACGGACGGACGGACGGACAACCAGAAAACATAATGCCTCTCGCGGAGGCATAAAAACAAGAAAGAGTCAATCATTGTTTATGAACAAATTAGGAATCTACAATGAGGCAATACCATGTTGCTCTACTCGAGCAAAAGGAAGTACTGACAATCGATTATTTAAATACGCTATTCGCCGTAGTACCATAGCGCTGGCCATTACTATTACCGTCGTACAAGGGAATCGTCAGAACCATTTCGCCTTAAACTAGGCCATTTGCAGCCATGGCCACTGGCGCAGACCTATCAATATTTAGGTTATGATATTGCCCCCTAAACAACTCCCCAATACGCTCAAGTTGATGAAGCAAGTGTGATAAAGTGTCCTGCCCAGGTTCACAACACGTTGGCACTAGCAGGGCTTGAACTCACAACCGCTTGTTCATGAGTCCTGCTCTGTTCCACTAGGCCATGCGTACCCATGTCATGCAGTCATCATTCATTATATCATGATTACATTGATTTGAGCCGTGCAACATGAAACAAAACTGTGTGATATCATGATATAAAACAAATATTGAATGCCTATGGACGTGCAATAGTACAAAATATATAATTCGGTAAAATTTGGACTGATCTATTTCACTCGCCTACGCCTCGTGAAATAGAAAAGTCCAAATTTGACCTCATGATATATTTTGTACTATTGCACTCTCAGACATTCAATATTTGTATATCATTAAAGGGCAATATACTTCCTTTTGCCTTAGCAGTGAAGCATGATTGTGTCATTGTTGCAACCTTAATTTTATATAATTGGGAATCGAACTAGTGCCTTCAAGCAGGTCTTTTATTTTTTTCATATAATCACTATATTTCAACATTTCAAAGACTTCTGATGTGGTGGGACATGTAAATAGATATTATTTACGTTCTCTATTAATACAATGCTAGGTTGACACTATATACATTAATTAAGAGCTCCAAAAATGACACTCATTACTCACTACAGTAACAAAACCTCCACTATGGAAGTTAACCAATTTTGTTCTAAGGAGTTAATACCTTAATTGTTAAAAAAATGGCATTCTCTAAACCAGAACAGGTCAACATACCTTGATGATTAAACTATATTTACTAACATTTCTTTAATTTTTTGTACAACTATAAGCCATTAATAATTGTTATTTCAAAAATATATGGGCTTTTGGTAATGACATTGAGTAATTACCACCCAAAATATTAACATATAACTTAATGATAATAATGGAATAAAACCAACCTTGGAATAACCTTCGCTACCAAAACTATACAAACGTATATACATAATATAATCTCAAACACTGCTGAATAATACATAAAGTATATTTGATTAAACAATGCAATGGAACAAGAAAAGGGTCAAAGAATAGGATGTAATGAGAAAAGATACATCCAACTCCACATAAATAGTAAGGCCAAAAAAGAATTGTTGTGTTGCCCTCAAATGCAGTTCTGAAAAAGTTGGGTCAGTCAGTCAGATTTTTTTATTATTAACAATATTTTAAAAGCACCCGAAGTGCCAAATTTGACTACATTTTTCACCATCTTCCTAAAAAAACCATCTAATTTGAGCAAAATTTGGTGCTTACCCAACGTTTTTCCCCTTTATGACTTGGGTTGGTCACTGAGGGTAACACAGCATCTTTCTTTTTTGGCCCAACCACCATACTGCACTTCATTACGTGACTTCAACAAACTTGTATTTTGCGATGGTTTGCTATCATATTTATTTGACACATTGTGAACTGCAAAAAAATCATCTAAAATGGGTCTCCCAAATGTCAGCAGCTAATGAAACAGTTCTTCAATTGACATCTGAGTAGTGATGTAGATTGCAAAATATTCTCTAATTGACCTCCAACATAAAAGTGGTCCTTGAAATGGTTCTGCAGGTTAAGGTGTGGAGAACAGCAGGATCATGACTTGACATTATACATTGTAACGCAAATTTCTGAAAATGGCTGCTATTGCACGTCTTACATTCATATGACTATCTGCAAGCTATTTTACAAGGAATTTTGATTCTGAGGTCAGAGCTTAAATGTGCATTATAGGTCTTGTGGAGTTGGGCGTATGTTTTACATACACATATTCATATTACAATCTTGTTCTCGCGCTAATCTCTTGTCAATCTTATTTGAGTGGAAAAGTATTAGAACAGTAACTAAATTACAGAGTTAAAAGCTGCAAGGAAAAGTTATCTTTCTTTAGTTGAATCACACACCTACATCTTGAAATTACCTGAAAGTGAAACTTTAATAAATATAAAGGCTGGCTGTACTATATAAATACATCGCCCACACTATATGAAAGACTACGCTTCTACATTGAAAGACTACTCTTAAAAGTTCCAAACTAGATATTCTTGAGAGAAATAATTACAGAAAATATGTGGAAGGTTGGGGGGACTGGGAATAACATATAGACAAGTATTACTGTTCTGTTGACAACTATATAGATTCAGATTCATTTATAGATAGAAAACATTCAAGTTTGATGCATTATATTCATATTAATCAATCAAGTTATTCAGCAGGAGAATACTTTTGTGTTCAGCTCTTTAATGCCTTTACTTTTGAAGTTTAATCATTATTTTTTGAATTTCAAATTGTAGTTCCTTTGTAGTTCCTTAAGATGTATGTTACGGTTTACAATTTACACTTGTAGTTTCATTATTATAGAACAAAAACTTTAATCATTGTTTTTCACCACATCACTTCAATCACAAGCTCTGTGAAAATTGTGACAAAGTTTTGTCTTTGCAATAACTTGCAATAACATTTACAGAAAATTGGAGGTGTCGCATCATCAAACGAATTGTGCATACATATATCCCTTACAACTGACACATACATGTTTTAATATTAAATCAATATAAGTAACTTATAGATATGCAATGTGATTAAAACTTAATATAACTTTACTGAGTACACCAATCTTCCTCTAATGGTTGAATACATGAAAGACAGGTCTTTCATTATTTATGCACGCTTATTGGTCCATAACTATATACAACAATGAACAAAAAGCGTAAATCAACAAGAGGCATCAATTGTATTATACTTGTAAGAAGCCTTAAGCATTGAGCTGATTTAGTATGTTACATAATCAAAAATAGAATCAAAAGACCATCATTTTGGAACTCATCATCATCATTCATAATCATTCCAAATCAAGTATCTCTTTGGTAATGGCTGAGTGAGTTGGGATCTAGTACAACCACTGTTACACACTAGAGTATATGATATGAAGGGTTTCAAAATTGTAATGAAATATCTAAGAACTTTCAATTCAATAAGAATTTTAAATTTAATTCAATTTTAATAACAAAGTGCTACATATTTGCAATGTCTTAATATTTCTACATATATTACATACTTTGTAACAAAACTGTTTAAAAAATTGAAACTGCAAGTAATAATCATCTGAAAAGATTCTGAATCAAAAGTAAGAAGATAAGACTCAGTGTAAAAAATAGCTTCAACAATCAAATGGTGTTACCTTCAAGAAACGTTGTCAGAATTTAATCATTTTCAAATGGCAACTTTAAATAATGCCAATTGTTTAAACAAATCCCTGAAATATTTGGTTTATTTCGTAAAGGTAATTTTCTTTTTTGATACTTGTTGCCATTAGTCCCTGGCCGTTAGTATCTGTATTGACATAATAAAAGATTGATAAGGCATTTCTGAACCTGAGTTATTTAATAACACACTTTGAATTAAATTTAGAAATATTGATAATCAGGAAGTACATCCATATGAGTTGGACAACTCCTAACTGACACTTGAATGTGCAAATTAGACATGAATTGATTTCCATTTTGTTTATATTCCAGTATAACTATTAACTTCACACAAAATATCACACATTCCATTGTATTTGCTATCATACACCGACTCCATATTTAGCTGGCTCGCGCTAGGCTCTGCTGTTAACCACAGTCAAACTGATCACAACACCAACTCTAAAGGTTAGCAACAACTGAGTAGTTAAGCAAGATCCAGTAACCAGGATGGAATGCATCCACTCATTACAATGCGGATATAAACTGCAAAAAAATTTATTGAATACTTTTCTTTTGAATTTCTTTATTTACAAATCTTCCAGTTTGAAGTCAAATACACCTAAACTGAGAATATTAATTCCTTTTGTTTTGTTTAATTTTTTCATTGCAACATGCATCACTTTGTGCCATATGTGAAGATAGACCCTCTCAAATTACCCATCATGCACTGCAGCAAAAGACCACTCCAATCCCGTCTAGTTCATAGTCCGCATGTGAATTTTGCAAACATTCCCTTTACTTTTTAGTAAACTTTCCTGCTAAGACAAATTTTTGTACACCTTACAATACATTATAAATGTTGTCATACATATCATAGTACAAAAACAGTGCATATTGTGAAATAATAAAGCACTTTGGTCTCATGAAATACAAAGTGTAAAATACTAACATGTTGATTTGACATGGAATCAAGGTGTGGCATGAAATAACTAGATTGAATATCTACAACAATCTTTTCTTGAGTACTTTGCATTTGATTTTGGTCAATGATTATATTGTCCTGTATGAATATAGAGTATGAATACACTTTTACGCTTAAGTATGAATATATATAAAATATTATATGAAAAATATTAATATTATATCAAATTGAATGCCCTTACACAAATATAGAATAAATACACATACATTTAAGGTTTGTGATTGCATTTTATTTCCTAAGGTTATTTATATGGGCAATTAGCTTTAAGATTGTTGAGACTTCTGGGATTCACAATATGACAGATAAGCATTCATCATAGCCAGAGAAGTTGAATGAAGAGATGATATCTTAAACATGCCAAACATGAATATTTTCATTAAAGCAGTCCTTTCTGCTCTTTCAATGTTCATTTTTTAAAATATTTTTCTGAGATTTAGTTATCAATTATTATCATTAAAAAGTCTCAGAATATGTGAACAATTCTATTAGAAAATATTTTCTTTGCTACTCACAGATTCATAAATTATTTTGGTTTTGGTGATATTTGAAATACAACCCAAGGTAAATACAGAAATATCGAGATGTGGACCTTTAAGTCATAAACACTTAATAATTTAACAATGTGACAGTTTTGTTTGTTTTTCAACAAATTCATGGCCTAATACAATCCCTTCACCATTCATAATAAATATTCAAATTTATACAACAGCTTTAACAAGTTTGTACAGAATAAAGCTTGAAATGTCTATATTTATCAAAAGAACTTATAAAAATGCATACAAACTTCAATACCTTCTTTCTTTACAGTCTTAACAAGCCCATCATATCTTACTCTGGTCTTCCCTCATTTCTCTTGTAGAGATAGCATATAAAAATTTGGTAAATTGATTTGCTATGAGTGACCTTTGCATACCAGCATAGGGTTTTTTTTTTCCTGAAAGGCATTATGCGTTTGTTTTTGGTCCCCTTGGCCCATGTATGTTTCCATATGGAATGGCTGTTTGCACAAACAAACAAACTTTACAATTTACAAAGACCATTAAATAGGCCAGCATTGGCTTCTTCTATTGAATCATCCCTGCATGGATACTCTTGAATGAACACTACTTGAAAATAGGTCTAAAAAAAGATAGAAATCAATTTAAAATTGTACTAATGATGAGATCAAATCAATTACAATCAATTTAGTATCAATCCACTTTCAAACAGTAGTAAATATCTGACATTTTCTATTTCTTGAAATACTTAAACATATGTGTTCTTTCACTTCAGCAGAAGGTAGAGTGTTGCAAATAAAGTCAAATGGGCTTAACTTCAGTATATAGACACCTAACATGACACAAGAATTACGTTGAAGTACTAATTTTTAACAAAACACCTACAATTCCTTTAACACTGAAAACAAAGCACAATGTGCATAACCAACCTATATATCAACTTTTTAACACATTTATATCCAATAGTGTCCTCCGGTTTTAATCATTTAAGGAATGGTAACTATTGGTTAAGTATGCTAAAGTACAGGCACTTGGAACCATAACATACAGTGTACATGTTTCTTATCTACTAAAATATATCTTCATTTGTATTCATATTTGTGTTCCCTATAAAATATTTTGTACATTTTTCCATCAACACATTTAATAAAATTCTAAACAGATCTCATTTACAAAAGACACAAGACACATATATGTGATTTTCAGAATATTAAGCCTGTTGAACACGACATGAATTTTGTATGTAATTCTTTACTGTCATGGCTGTAGACATAGTTGATCTACACATTAATAATAGATTTATCTAAACAACAGATTTTCACAATCCAAATTCATTTCATTCTGCCACGATGTAGTGCCATGAAAGTTGCTTTGAAGAATTTCACCATTATCGCTCAATTCTGAAAAGTTCAATTATTATTATTAACACCATATCTATAATTAAAAATTTAGATTATAACCCTCATTATTTTTAATTTGATAAACAATGCAATTGATTGTCAATGTTCATTAATAATTTTCCTTACATTTTGTATCACATAAGGTAAATTTTCATCAAACAAAATAACTGACAATACCCAATGCTGTTTGTTGCCTTGATGTCGCTTAAACACCACAAACTTTGGAGGCAGTCACAGCCGTCGATTTTAGCTGATTATTCAAGTGTCCTTTTCAAACTCCAATCCAATGATCATATTCTGATGATATATTTTAATATTTCTTTTACAACTAGAATATAGAATAAGAAAAAAATGAAGACATTTTTAGTTATTTGTTTCTTTATTTCTCTTCTAAGAAAAATGTCTCGGTGCCCTTCCCATTTTAACAAATTGCTGAATTGCTGTGATACCTTGAAAAATTCCTAAAAAATCACAGAGGCAATTCAGAATTGCCCTTCGAAAAACTGCCGTGTCCCCTGTGGTCTTAAACTAATATTGATCACATACACTACAAATTTACAACACCAATTTTGCCTTTGACTGTTTTGTGTGTCCATAGATAGCAACTGACTCAAGTTTGGTCCTAATTAATGGTGAAGTTCTTGAGCTTTGTATAAGCGATAATATTGTCCCTGAAGTTTCATGAGTTCAGAATGTGTTCCCTGCTCAGCTACTTTACCATGGCGTATGACCGCGATCTTTTCAGCATCGTGGACTGTTGACAGTCTGTGAGCTATGGTGATGCATGTTCGACCCTTCTTAAGTTCATCTAGAGCGGCTTGGACAACCTGTATTGACAAAGACAATGGACAGAAAATGAATAACAGTAAAATCTGACCAATTAATACTTATGTAAATAAACCAGTGATGATTCTCCATGGTTTAAATTAAAGGGGCAGGCTTACATATGAAGTATAATTTACACACATCTTTCTGTATATAACTTTAATTTATGTTTAATCATGGCCATACCTAAAATAAATGTCAACTCAAAACCACAGTAATGACAAACTAATCCATAATTTATGATTTAACACATCAGAATGGTCATTTAGAATTTCCAAGATCTTGTCAATTGACAAGTTTTATATTTTTAGCAACAAACAAGCACTATTAACCAGAAATTACTGGAATATTTTCATTGGAATAGAAATATAAGAGCGTGCATTTTTTATGCCTTGACATTTTGCTCCTACTCTCAGATAACAATTGCATTTACACCAAGCTGTTCTTTGTCTACAACTGACCTACCCTAATTTTGGAAACCAGATTTTTTACTATTTACGAAAATTTAGAGCCTTGCGTAACACAACTGTGTGTGCATTTTACGCGAGTACACCACGCTTTTCAGTTATGCGCGATGTCGCGGTAGTGTGGATTACTGATTGGAAACGGTGTTGCGTACTATTTTTGATTCTGAAGATCTAAATAAACTAAATATTTTAGTTGTTAATTATGTTGATATGATGATACCAAATGAAGAAAATTTGCAACATTTTTCAAAATTTAATTCTTTCTCTCGCGGCCAAGACTACAATAAAACCCAAGCCTTGACGAGGATTTAAACCCCGGACCTCTCTTTTATTAAGCGGACGCTTTACCATCTTTGGCTTCAAGACCAGCTGGTATCTTGGTATTCAGTTCAAATCCATGTCTCTCATCACTACTCAAGCGAGAGACACAAACAAACAAACAAAAATTAGCGAAATCAATTTTTCATATTTTACGCCTTCAATAACATATATGTAGAGAGAGACGAGTTGGAAAAAAGAGAAAAGCCTAAATACAAACCAAGCTTTCAGAATTCATTTGTGGACATGCTAACAATTTTTGAGGCCTTAACCAAATGGTCAGAGTTAAAACAACTACACCACTATGAGGTACGATTACATGTGTCTCTTACCCTTTCACTCTCAGTATCCAAAGCTGACGTGGCTTCATCCAGCAAGAGGATTCTGGGATTGCGTACCAATGCTCTAGCAATAGCAACTCTCTGCTTCTGTCCACCTGATAACTGGGTACCTTTATCTCCAACTTTGGTCTCATATCCCTATAAGATAAGAAAAATTGCAATAAGATTAATTTCAAGACATTGTAAGAGGTTATTTGATATTTTTGTGCAGTTGAAAAAAACAACTTACCTGCGCTATTGATTACTATTCCGGAATTTTAAAAAATATACTGTAGGTCCAATCAAAACCTTGAACCTTACCCTAAACCAACCTAAACCCTACCCCAAAGCCCTAATTCCAAAACTATTATCAATTCCAAATTCCAAATTACTCTAAAAATAGCCCAAAACCATACCCCTAAAATTACCTCAAACTATACCCTCACAATTTCAGGTGGGGCCTAAAGTGGCCTTAGTCACAAGTTTCTTTCATCACCTATTGGTTTTTTTAGCAGTTTCAGATAACCCACTATCTTGCATTGCTCAAAATCTTTCTAACTCCTACATTCATGGAAAGATAAAGAAAAGCATGTTTTGGTTGCATATAGTTTAAACACTACTTTACTTATTAAAACAAAATAATTACCTTTGGTAATAATGGTTAAAACAAATCTAAACAACCAAAATAAATTTACTTATGAGAGCAAACTGACGTTGTGGGTGAAACTATCACCCTTCAGTTGGACTGTGATGTAGACCTTGATGCTAGGTGGAATGTGGTTTGAAAGTGAAGTAAAGGAGACTATTTGGGTGAGATCTGAACAATCATATCTTAACCATAGTGGAGCTGTGAGAATGAACCTGTTACATGCCTGGAACCGAACCATAAAGAAACTTCATCGGAAATTAACATCATCGTCAACATCTGATGACGTCACTGTCATTTAACATCAAAGTCTCCATCACAACCTAGCTGAAGGTTGATTCATCGGCAACATTGGTTTGCTCACATAAGTAAAGTTATTCTCGTTTAGATTCATTTTAATCCGATATTTTTTACCAACCAAGATAAATGAGAGTATGCACAATTACCTTTGGCAGTTGACTAATAAAGTCATGTATATTGGCTTTCTGGGCGCATTCAATGACTTCTTCCATACTGATATCTCTGGTGTTATCCCCGTATTTGATGTTGTCCGCGATGGTGCGATCAAATAAGATGGGTTCCTGGGACACCAAACCAATCTGAGACCTCAGCCAAGAAATGTTGAGCACTTTTAGGTCAAAAGTGTCTAACATCTGGAAAGTGAAAAGGGATAAAAAAGAACATATGACAATTATAACATAAACAGGCAATAGTGACCTAAGACAAGTATATGAAGCTTGAAATTGTCAGATGCCAACATTAAGATAAGTCCTTTATTTCTAAACTGATTTTTTTGAATTTGTTCACTGGAGGGCATACCAAGTGGTCTTAATGCAGGTGTACCCGTGAAGTTCAATACGCAAAAATCCAACCAATCGCGCTTCAGAATAACTATTGGTATGCTTTATTATCAAGGTCAATTGAATATGCATTCAAAAATTCAGTTGAGAATATTAGTTGTCTATGAATCATTGATTAAAAACTTATTTTACGACACAGCTTGACTATTATATATGCAATAGTATGATATTTCCCGCCTATATTGGCTTACTGCGCTGCAATACTATCAAGCCTTTTGTTTTTATTCTTACATATTAGGGTTTCAAATTAATATAAAAATAAATTTACAAGACACTAATCTGTTTTTTTTTAGATTCCAAAAAATAATAAACTATGTCATAAAGATCAAATAGAGATTTCTAAGATAAAATCACTCAATTCAGATTTGGGCTTGTTATACTTCTCAGCGTGTGTATAGTCACAAACAGACAAAGTGAATGACAAAGTAAAAATTTATGAAAAGTTTGTACACTTATTAAAATATCTACATGCTTTCTCGAGGTAATCATATTAATAAGCTCTTATTCTTTATTCATCACCAATTCAGATTTGGGCTTGTTATACTTCTCAGCGTATAGTCACAACAGACAAAGTGAATGACAAAGTAACAATTTATGAAAAGTTTGTACACTTATTAAACTATCTACATGCTTTCTCGAGGTAATCATCCTAATAAGCTCTTATTCTTAATTCATCACCAATTCAGATTTGGGCTTGTTATACTTCTCAGTGTATATCACAACAGAAAAAGTGAATGTCAAGGTAAAATTTTATGAAAAAGTTTGTACACTTATTAAAATATCTACATGCTTTCTCAAGGTAATCATCCTAATAAGCTCTTATTCTTTATTCATCACCACTTACCACACTCCCTTCCCTGGGGTCATAAAATCTCTCAACCAGCTGTACTGATGTACTTTTACCACATCCACTGCTGCCAACTAAGGCCAGGGTCTCACCAGGGCTCACTGATAATGACAAACCCCTTAGTACTGGCACATCTGGTCTGGTTGGATAACGGAACCTCACCATGTCAAATTTGACTTCAGATTTGTATTCAGCCTACATGTAAAGAAAGAAAATGAAATTAATTTGGCAATAGACAATAATAGCTAATTAGGTGAAAGAGATATAATGAAAGAGATATTGAACTGTTTACACAGATTAAAAAGTTTGAAAGGATTGAGAAGGATCATAAACAATACTGCATTTTTTACTTTGTACAACAGAAATGAAGATTCGATATAAGCTTAACTGGTCCAGCGTGGTGTTATCAATGGTAAAATCAAAGTGTTCAATTCTGCATGTTTATTATAATTTAAAAAAGGTTTCAACCTGTTTTTTTGTTTTAATAAATTAAGAATTATTTATAGGTCATTAACTAATAGTAATAATGTATACCATTTATTAAGAGCCTTTTCCTGATTGATTCAAAGCATTATTACTTTGCTGTCAGGAAACCGTCACAATCATTCCACTTCAATTAGGCTTTGCCAGCCAAGCACCCAGGCCATTTGCACTTAATATTGTAATGTTCCTGTGTAAGAGCCTCCTAATAATGCTCGGGTCAGCAAAGTAATGGAGATTAAATGTCTTGCCTCTGATATAACCAATTGGCTGTAGCGAGGCTCGAACCCACTGCTTACTGATTTGGAGTCCTGCACTGTTCTACTTAACTACATGAACTAAACAAGAATGATCTAATTTGCAGTCCTGCATGTACCACATTCCAAACAATCACAAAAACATTAGGCTTAAAATGTGGCATTGCAATGAAAAAAATCACTCAATAATTTCACCCTAGGACATTATGAGTAAACAATATGATAACATAACAAGATAGTAACTTACAGGTTTGAGTCCATCAGGATTGTATGTATCAATGGCAGGTTTCCTGTCAAACAGCGCCATGAGATATGCGGCTGACGTTTTGGCTTTGGCATAATCAGGAGCCATAGCTGCTGCCCCACCGACGGCAAAACCGCCAAACACAATGGCCGAGAATACACTGGAAATAGATGGCAAATATATCACTAGCAATTCCTTAACAAGTACTGAAAAGCTTTAAAAATGCATGATATTTAAGTATGCAAATACTACCTGGTTAGAGGTATAGTAGTATAATCTGTATTTTTTGAGGCACTGGTTATAAGTCTATTACTTAAATCCTGTGGGCAAGGAATACCTGTGTCATATCCTATACCTAAGGGAAAATTAGATTATCTCACTCCTCCAAAATGAACATGTAATGCAGCATTTGTTTCATAGCAACTCACCGTTACTCTATGGGAATGATGTCTTTGGGAAATAAAATAATTGCACCTCATAAATATTCATGAATCATGTCCATTCATTGCCTGGTCACAAGCTATTTCCCATGTGGTAGTTTTGACCATTTCCCTGCAACATCATCGACAGAATCACAGTATCAAAGTACATGGTATAGGTCCCTCGGTACTGGCTATGAGACAATCATGCCTTGATTTAAGGCTTCAGGAATACAGTCACCTATATAAAAAGTACCTCGGACAAGATAAACAGCACCTCCACCTATAATTATGTAAAATTAGTATACTACTACTACCTGAAAAATGAGTTCATACCTACACCTGATTCTTAACTCTTGGTGATCAGTACAAAGTGTACTCACTAAAAACGCTTGAGCTCCATTAATTGCCGGAACGACAGGAATAACTCATTCAAGGTTTGGACAAGAACATTCTCGTATATTCAAGATAAAATCCCACAAAAACTTACAGGAATACATCATCAAACTCCATAGTTCCGTTTTCCACAAGATGCCCACCGAGTCTGAATGACGCAGCATATGCAAAGAACATAATGCACTGAGATGTCCCATAGGCAATACCGGCTAGGTGAGCTTTGGTTTTATTGGCTCTGCAGGGAAAAATCACAACAATGTCAATCATTAATAATTTAGTATTCAAACATGCCACAGAGCTGTTCATCGCGAATCAACAACGATGCGTCCATGTGTCTGCATATTTTTATCGCGCGAGGGTGGCTTTAGCCACCTGAGCGTGATAAAGATATGCCGAGGCATCGGATGCAGAGTTGTTGATTCGCGATAAATAACACTGTGGCGTGTTTAATTACCTTTCAAAAACAAAATTCTTCCTGAAAACATTGGAATTAAATTATAAATGTTTTCAATTTAATAGATAGGCCAACTTATCTTCATACAAATATTTAGCATATCTGAAGCAAAGTGCTATTTTGTGAATGCTTGCTGCATTGACATTATCAATTTCCCAAGCACCGGGCTTTTGCACGTACTATTAAGTGCCCTACGAGCGATGAACAGTGCGCCGACTTTTGTGTACTGCGTAAACGCACTTCCGTAAACGCTGTGCCATGCGTGACACACTTTTTTGAATATCAACTGTGGGTTCATCACGAACTTAATCAACAACGATATGCTCCTGTATAAGGAGATACAGTGATTTGTTGAAGCCTCAATAAAATGTGACAATTTAAGAACTGGTTGGAATTTAGTCAATCAGAATCAACATGAAATAATTTGTGTATGTTGTCTTTCTGATCTAGTCAATAGATGGTAATCAAAACACATTACAAAATAAATTCAGCCCTGAAAGAACACATGTATTCCCATTTGTAATTGCATTCTTACTGATTAAAGCATCAAAAGACGACTCGGAACTCCTTTATTATTATTATCATCCAAAGACAAATTTGCATACACTAATACACATCATTAATCTATCAATGCTGGGTGCATTAATTTACTCAAGATGACCCACATTGGTACCAATCAACTAATATTTGAGCTTTCAAACATGATACATGAGGGGCTTGTATGGTCTAGTGGAACAGCGCAGGACTCTGAATTAGTAAGTCCGTAGTTCAATCCCCAGTGCAACCATCCGGCTATGCTTTTTAGCAAGTGCAGTACACTTAAAGAGGAACAAAAATGAAACAAAAACTACTCACTTGAATGTGGGTGCCAAAGTATCTCCGAATTTTTGATAAAATGATCTCTCCCTTCCCAATGATGCAACAGTCCTCACATTCACAATGGCTTCAACAGCAATCTAAAATGATGAGTGATACAAAAACACAGTCATTAATATCCAACAATTATTTAGGTAGTTGTTTCCAGTAGAAAAGCTCAATATTTTGAACTTCTGCTGAATTGAATACCTGAGAGCAACACTGACCCAAGACCACTTTTTCCAAAAATGAGTTATACACAGGAGAGACAGGGATACCTTGTGTGTGAAAGACTAACTAAAATGAATCCACATTGCAACTACCTCGAAAAGTTCTTCATGTATCAAAAAATTAGCCAACATAGGTGTGCAACAATGACCCACCGTCTGAAATGACTCCCAGTCAAGAATTACAAGAACAAATTCAGGCATTCAATTGTGTTTGACTTTTATATAAAATTAGTCTCTTAAATTAGAATGTTTACTATACTCCCACTAAAATGATGATTTAATATTTAATGTCAGAATCTTGACGAAAATAACTTTACGTCATTGTTTGAGCTTTTTAAAGTGATAAAACTGCTTTGCTTTGAAGTTTGAATACATTTGCAATGGCTATATTTTCTTAACAAATAAGAATTTTTCTATCATTTGCGAATTAGATCATATAATTTGCATTTAATTTTGTTCGAGAAATGGCGAGCAATCAATACACTTGTGTTGACTTTTGCTGTCCAATTCACTCAGTGGGTACGGATCTCTTGTATTGGGCACACAAAGTATACCATGCATTAACAGACTGTGTCCAAAAAACTTGTAAAATGAAAACCAGATTTGTTGACATAATAAAGAGGCACTACTTTTTAGAATCTAGAAAGCAATATCTAGGAATCAAAAATCTCACCACTGTCACCATTTTTAGCAAAACATATTACTTTCTAGATTCTAAAAAGTAAAATGGTTCGAACTTTTACAAAAGCAAAATTTAGTTAGCTTTCTCGTAAAATGTTGGGCCCCAAAACATGATTTTTGGACCTCAGGGCCAAAATTACACACTTTGGTCCAATAATGACCTCACCATCATGTTCAGTATGCAAATCCGCTTTTAGAAATATTTACTTTTATTTGGATTAAATTATCCGTTGCCGAGTTATAGAAAAAAAAACATTTCTGAAAACGATGGGTTGACAGGGGCCATAAATGCTAGTTATTAATCATATATGGCAATCCATCTCATGTTGAAGTTGAAAATGTGCTCTTTTTGAATCTACAGTAAAAAATATATATATATATATTTTCAAAAATTGCGATTTGAAATGTTCATGCCTTTCTTAAACTTTTACCAAAATATCAGTTTTTATATCAACTCCAAAATATCTGGAACCAACATCTTTTTAAATCTACATTTGAAATGCGCATAATTAATAGATTTTGTCACTTTTAGGTATCTTGTCATGTCATACTTTGAAGAATCATAAGTTTACTTCTAGGTGTCTTATGAATTTGAAACAAGTGTCATGTTGAAGTTGAAAATGTGCTCTTTTTGAATCTGCGATAAAACAAATTTGACCATGTGCCAATTTTACTGAAGATTTGTGGTGGATGGTCTTACCTTTCCAGCTGATTCCCTGGTTGCTTTGTCTTCATCTGCTCCACCTTCCATGATCTTCCATTGTATAGCACTAGCAACCACAGTCAACGGCAAGAACGCCAGTACCAGCAATGTGAGAGCCCAGCCATAGATGAAGGAGATGATGATGCCGGTACCAAGGTTGGCTACGGCTGAGATGAGAGTACCAAGGCGGGCTCCTGTAGCCTGGAAGGGATCAACAATTCAATTAGCATTATTACAGTGGGTTTATGCAGCAACAAAATTAATATAGAAAGAACAATCTCAGTTGCCAGCAAATTTAAGTCATTGTATACTTTACATTATGAAATACCCAAATACACATTTTTAGTCATGATAAAGGAGAAAAATGGGAAAACTAAAGCATTTTCAATTTTTTTCAAGAGCAACACTGATTCTTGGGGGAGCAGGTTGGCGCAGCGGTAGTTCCCTCGCCTTGCACCAATGAAGTTTCGGGTTTGAGTCCCGCGGCCAGCGCTTTATGTGCATTTGGTTTTCAGTCCATGCTCGCTTCCGCAGGTTTTTCTCCGGGTACTCCTGTCTTCCTCCTGCATTCAAAACTGAATTTTAAAAACATGTTGGAGCCCCGTTAAAGATAAGCTTCCTTTAGCTTACTTGGTCTTGTACCAAGGTGGGTTTCCTTGGCGAAAGCCTAAACAAGGTGAAGGTGATTTAAAAGTTTGAATCATTTGTCATGGAGACTTTCAATTTGTACAATATCTTGAATATGATGAAAATGAGTGGAAAATGGGAAAAGGTTGCACATTAAATTACACTAAATGAATATGCTGTTGATTATTGAATAAATGCATATTTGACTTGGGTATCTAAATTTGTTGTCAAAAATTATTATATTAAAATATTAAAATTTTACAACTATCTACATGAGAGCTGCATTAATTTTTTTCACAGTTTTAATTAAACTGCAATAGTTTTTGCAAACGATCACAATCTTACATGTGATAATTTTGGGGGACACCTGGTATACAGGTGAAAGAGTACATTAACTGTTATAATCTACTTATAGATAGTAATGAGCAACTAACCCTGCCCACCCACTGACTCCACTATTTCATCTGGCTAATTTTTACATGACCTAGGATCCTGACAAAACTAAAACATTAGAAGCCATTTAAGGGGTTTTCTCATAGATGCAGTTGCTTACGACTGCGGGATAAAGATTTTTTTCATAAAAAGTAAAAAAATCAAAAAAATGTTTGCATCCTTTTTGCGTGCGCAAATTCAATGCACACTGAACGCATGCATTACTAACGCATTTGGTTAATCACGCACCGCATAGCTGCGTAATATATACCCGTTAAATTATGCAGACGCAGATATTCCATCAAAGTAATCAAATTTTATTTTTAAAATGCCTATTTTGGTTGTTTTTCTTGAAAACTAACACGTTTCCATATTTTTTTATTTCAGTATTTTAAAGTGCGCAAAAAGTGCTGAAACATATGTAAAAATTAGAAAAATAGATGGAGCATTTACTTTTTTACAAGCACATAATGATCGACGTTTTGGGGCTTTCCCTATACTTTGTATGGTAAATCAGGTTATATTTTGGGAAAACATGTACTTTTTGAAATGCCTGTATCTCAAAAACGAGCACAGTGACCTATATTTTTTATTTTAGATTCGTTATCAGGCTAATCAGCACAAATATATCTACCAAATACTAAAGTTTAAAGAAAATAAATGGAGGATTTGAATCTCTAAGAAAACCTCTTAAATTGATTGTGAGAATTTTGTTACACATAAATTTTCTTTTGCTTAATTGTCTTTCAAATGACTGATTCCCAGCACAGCCTGACCATACAGCATACATACCCCCTGTACTTGAGACGCTTCTGTTGACAATCTTGTAGTCAAAGCTCCAGTACTGTTTTTGTGATCATCAAACCAAGAAATTTCCTGTAATATCAGAAAGAAGTAGAAATCATTGTCAATTTTTTGAAGTATGATTCTTGACATTAAACCTCCATGGCATCTTTTGGTGCATTCAGAGATAATCAATATCAATATGCATTGACTTCATCTGCAGATAAGAGTCTATATATACACATGCTACAATCAGTGTGCTTTCAAATGTAAACATGTCAAATGATTCACTGGGTGTTACTGAACAAAATATTGTCCAACATAAAGTTTTTTTAATTAAGCACTGAAACAACCACTATAGACCAAACAATTTTTTTTTTTGGACAATGTAAACAAAAATGCAGGGCAGGTTTGTATTTACAAACAATGGAGCCCTGCACTTTGAATTTCTGTTTATTCTGTCCAATAAATTATTACATGGATTTTTGCCTTTACCTACATTCCCAATTAAATCTGAAACAGATAAATCAAATATAACACAAACAATAATTTCTTGGACAAAGTAAACAAAAATGCAGGGCAGGTTTGTATTTACAAACAATGGAGCCCTGCACTTTGAATTTCTGTTTATTCTGTCCAATAAATTATTGTTTAGCCTATAGTAAAGTTCCTCTAAACAAATGAAAAAAAAAATTATAAAAATGACCTTTGGTAGATTATTATTTTAATAAATATTTTTACAAATCTTTTTCTAAGCATTAATTTGTTTAACTTGTTTCAGTAATATGTTTCACAAGTTTTTACATTTAGTGTGTTAGTGTTATGTTATGAAATCTTGTCTTACAAAAACTTTACCTGTCTAAGCATAGTCCTGAATGCCATTTTGCGCAATTTTAATGTTAGTGCTTCTCCAGATTTTCCCAGTCCGAATCCTTGAACGACGCTAGAAAGGAAGATAACAACGCCAATGACTACGAATAAGCCTGAGAATAATTTCACTCTGTAACGAAGTTCATCCTCTTCCAAAGCATATGCCTGAAAACAAACAAACAAACAAATTCAATAGTTTATGTACTACATTTAGATATAAATTAAAATGTGAAATGGAAAAAGTGATTCATTAATAGCTGTTAATTTGACAACTCTTTAAGCACTCCATCTTTGTCATTGAACAAAATCTACAAAAGTTTTGAGTCATGACTTACCACTGTTCACGAGTAAGCTTGCCATCGACATCCATATTAAAACGTAGTACACCCTTGGAACAAAGTTTTCCAATGTGTTCTTCTTCATTGTTGGAACACAGAGTACACCCTCTTTTCTATTATCCCTTAAATAATAGTCATATATAATAAGGTACTGTTTGTGTCACTTCATTAACTCTAACCTGTCTTAGTCCAACAAAATCCAACAAGCAAATATTAAGAAATTTGCTTATACCCAAATACAACACAGATTGGCAATACATATATGCACTTAAGGAGCCTGTTAAGGCTTTTATTTTGACTTTCTTTATTGGCTTTTAAGTCTAAAAATATTAAGTTACAGTATAAAAAGTATACATTTCTAGAAAGGAAATTTGATAAGGAATCTTTTTATGCTATTGGTTTGGTTCAAAAATGACCATATTTGGCAAAAAATAGCAAAAAGCAGTGATTTTGCCTACACATGAAACGGGAAAGG
>JXSR01S012996.1:9402-21053 GCA_000969725.1 Ophiothrix spiculata
TATTCTCTGTGGACTTACACAGGACCTTCACCTTATTTTCCTACATGTAAACACTATTAACCCGCGGCTAACCAAGCCTTTTTTGTAAAACATCTAAGCAAGGACTGGGGTTGTTGTCCGGGGTTGTTGCAATGCCCTGTAATGAAATACAGTGTCCGTGTGCCTGAGTGTCCTATATAGCTACAGTATTCAATTGTGTAAAACGTATTGTACATGTGCGATCTTTAAATCATTGTTTGTGACTTAATCCGTGTAGTTCAATTACACAACGCCTCCTGGTTATGGGAGACACTCAGTCTCATTACACCCCCTCTTATTTTTTTTGGAACCAAATCTCCTATGAACTTGGTTTTGCTACCAATATATAGGTATGGTCCTCCCCTATCTAATGATAGCAAGATCATCTAAATCAACCAATGTGTTACGTATTTGTGACGTCAAAAAGTACTTACTGATAAAAAAATTAATTGGCATAAATGGCCACTATATCGACATTTTGCTATGAAAGTTTTATATATCGGATTTTCATAGGTTTTTATGCTAATAAAAAATGGGAATGTTGATTCATCATGTACTGTAAGTGTGAAAATGGCGACTTAAAAATTCCTGGGGTTGCAACACCCCCTCTACATCCCAACTTTGACGAACTACCCTATTTGCTTGTACTGTTTTGTTTTGTTTTATTTCTCTTTATTTTTTAAAACGCACACACATGATTCTCGTCTTAAATTAACCCTAGTCTTCCTGAGCCATTTTTGTAACACGTCTTCCTGAGGCCTGAGGGGAGGAGTTACCATCCCCCTCCTGATTTTGAAATGTACACGCCCAAAGTTATATTGTTTGGTGCTATGGTATAGGGTAGGTCTCCTCTTTCAGTTATTACCAAAATCCGGACCGCAAATTTCGATTTTTGGCAAAATTGACCTTTTCACAAAATATCGCTTAAAAGTTCTAAATTTCGGAATGTCGTCGTTTTTGTTGTTGTTGTTGTGTTTTTTTTTTTTTTTTTGCTAATACAGGAAACGACAATTCTAACATGTGCTGTAAGTTTCAAGTCCTTACCTTCAAGATAATTTTCAAAATGGCAACATAAAACTTTCCAAAGTGGCAACCACCCCCATCCCTACCCTAGGACTCAAACGGCCTACCATAACTCCACCTTAGGTGGTCCCCTCGATTTTTGTTTTGTCAAATTGACCATAAAGGATGTAAAAACAATTACCTAAATACTCAGGGTCGCTTTGTTTTGCGGTTTGGTGCAATCTACAATCACCCGTTAGGGGGTTGTAACCACCCATCCCACCCCACCCCCACCCATCCATAAAACGAGGGTTAATATATGGCTGTTCCCAGCATACCCTGTTCTTCTCTAACCTTTATGTTCTAAATACCAATTCGTACACTTTTTAGAGGTAGACCAAAATATTTTTATTAGAAAAGGCTTTTAATTATAAGAGTACAAACATCATGTTTTAAATGTCAAAGAACCAAAATATAAATTCTTAAATGT
Organism: Ophiothrix spiculata; assembly: GCA_000969725.1. Taxonomy (NCBI): domain Eukaryota; kingdom Metazoa; phylum Echinodermata; class Ophiuroidea; order Amphilepidida; family Ophiotrichidae; genus Ophiothrix; species Ophiothrix spiculata. Next base: position 10,913 of record JXSR01S012996.1, read on the forward strand.
TAATAAAATGAATGTGCAATTATCAAAAGATATTATAAGAAATCTGCTCCTGCATTGTTCATTAGGCATTTGTACATTGACATAAAGAAACGTGACTCCTTGTCATTTTACATTTCCTTACACTCAACAAACTATATAGACAAAAAAGTGCATGCAATAGTTCAGACCAAATATCTTTGTGCAAATAATTATTCTCTTTTCTCTCTTCGAAGTCTCTAAACCTCATCAATATTCTGTTCCGCTTTTCAATCGACATCATCTAAGTCATCAAAAAATAAAGTTAACATTTTGTAATACACTATTTGCACAAAATCTGGAGCAAATATTAATTTTCAGTGAAATCTGGAGCACGCATTTGTGCTCAAGTGAATGATATTGAATGAGTCATGCCAGTACATTGACATTTTCAGTTTTTCATGTTCTTCTATTATTATTACAAAATATATAGAGATTCAGATGTTTAATGTTCTCATGTAAGGTACAATTTACTTGTAAGTAAATTGAAGTGCTTTTCTTTTTGGGTGTTGATAGACCGATGAATTAATATCGATGTTTTTAGGAACGAGGAAAATAACTCTCTTGCAATATATTGATTGACAGATAGTTTTACCACTTTATTATTTTACAACGTATATAAAGATAATAATAACTTTCATTTCAAATTATGTTGTTGGTTTTTGTTTTTGTTTTGTTTTTAGAGAGAGAGAGAGAGAAAGGAGTAATGGTGGGATTGTTTATGATCATCAGTGGAAATCTTGGTTTCATCAGACCTTAACATAATTATGATTTTTGTTTTTGCTCCCGAGCTCTCAGGCTGATCAAACGGAGTTGTTGTTTTTGTGGACTGAATTTCCAATAGTATTCAAATATTTACTACTCATGAGAGCAATAATGGTGCAAAACAGCTACCCAAAGTGACCGGATACCGTGGGCCTAGCCTACTATTGCTCGACACCGAAGGTTGATGGCAGAAGTAGGCTCACGGTCTCCAGTCTTCGGGGTGGAGCTGAAATTAAGAGCAGTTAATATTTGTTATATATGCTGTATAAAAATGTATATGCTGTATTACAATTCGTGTTATTAGACAACCGTTTTACTAGTACTAAAATAGGTTTCAGCTTATAATGTATTGGAAATTTGAGGGATAAGATGGGCCTTCTTAGTGTATTCGCGACCTAACTTTTCAAAATGCAATGTGAAGTTGTTGTTCGGAGTTTAAGTGACTTTGACGCCTATATTTTACGATAAAACGTACAAGGAACTTACCATGTACTTCTTCAATGCAATAAAATAGTATCTATGCCTGCCAAGGTTTAGGTTTATAAAACAACTCGTCGTCAGAATACGACAAAAAAACCTCTCTTGGTTCTTCACTGAGATGACAGTCTAACACGTAGAACCCTTTCAAGAGTCACGGACGAGAATTCAAGACTTCACACTCTGTATAGTATATAATATATACAGTGTGTTCCAGAAAAAAAACATTTCAAACTTTGCGTGAAAGTTCTTTGCTTTACCGGATAGTCAGAAAATATATGAAGGTATTTTTTTTTTTATAGTCCATGAAATAGACTTCAATATAACGTTGGTTTCATTTCAATTGGTAATTTAGAACAAAAGTTATGTTTTGTTAAATATTTGGATGTTAAATTTGCTTGTCAAAATTTCATGATTGTGCAAGCTCCCCTTGAATGAAGTTCTATTGAGTATTGTCCTTGATCAGCTTACTCAACCGTAGCAATGTTTACTTATTTATTATGTGCATGCTATTTTGTATCTATGCTAAAAAAAAATAAGAAATTTGATTTAAAAGTAAGACGGATATTGACATATTTTCCAAGGCAACTCCATTCAGAAACAACCATTATCTATGACCAATAATCATGAAATTAGACCAGACACAAATCCACCCACATATTTGATAAACCGTAACTTTGGTTGTATACTGCCGATTGAAATGAAACAACCGTTTCAAAGTTCAATTCATGGACTATAAAATGCAATCTTGATATGCTTTCTGACTATCCGTTAATCCTAGGAAAATTACACGCAAAGATTGTATGTTTTTGGGACACCTTGTACATAATATTTATGAAAATAAAAGGTATTTTGCTTACGATTTTTTTCCAGTTATGAGGCGACTTTTAAATAAGGGAATTGCATCACTAATATTACCTTGTTATTTGTAAAATAACATAACTCTTTTAGGGCGACAACAATATTGCTTTATTTACATGTTATTATAAAGTAAAACCAGGCTCAAATATATACGATATGGCATTTCATTTAATTCAGTACGCATACATGCATCTGAAATACTTTTTAGTGTCTCTTCTTGGCCTACTTAAGCATGTTAAAATATTTCAAGAACATTAAGAAAAACAACACAGTATAACATTTAGAATTTCGTTGTATTTTATTTCGAAAAAGCATGTACATAATTACACTATATACATCAAATAGTTTTCATTTATAATGGGTCATTCATTGAAAATATATAAACTACGTAAGTTCTTATGACTTACAATGGACGGGGCACTTGATTATTCATTAAGGCTGGAGTATTTTCTTAGAATAATTTGAGAATGGTACCATTGTTTTCTAACAATGCAAATACTTAAACGAAATGTTAAATCCAGTTGTAAAGTGTATATAAAGCTGACATTGGGCCATGTCATGGTACAAATTCATGAAAATGTCAAAATATAGAAGCAAAATTATTTTATAATGTATTATAAACTATTGGGTGGAAACGGTGGTGGTACAAAATATTTCGAAAATAAAGAAGTGTCTGTATAGAAGGTGTTAAAAAAGTCCCAATTTCGGACAGACATTTGTTTTGTTTACTTTTGCTTCTCTTTCTTTTAGTCCCATTAAAAGTGACCAAATTCCATCCATAAAACGATGGAATAAGACAAGTGTACATGAGATCATAGCCTCTTTTTTTTTCTTAAAAGAAAAACACATGTTAATAGGATTACAATTTTCTTAAATTAAACGATATAGTTTCTATCACATATAAACGTATAGCCAAACGCATGTGTTACGTACATCATGTGTTTGATATATTAATTTTCGTTAAGTAATTGTTAGACATACGTCTAGTACGTGAATCTTTGTACGTCGGGTGTGCGCTCGCCCTATACGTTAATGTGTGACAACATTTCGGCCTGTTTGAATCTAAAATCTACATCGAGTAAAAAAAAACAGAATTATATTCTATGTCGCATGGACAGATACAAACGACATGATGGTGGCAATGCAAAAAGTCTGTTCAAGGTATCATTTACCCTAGAAAACATATCAAACCTGACCTATAGATGTTTCAGTTTCAACTACAGTTAAAATCGGGCATTTTTTTTCTTGAGTTATGAAGTTGTATCATATATAATGCTAATTAAAAGCTGGCTTCATGTTATATTAACTTTGAAAAATTAAAAACAATACCTTTTCCCTTAATTTAAGTTACCGTACCTGAAATAAACTTGTAAAAGTAACTTTCATAGAAGTGTTACGGGGTGATGGTAAACACATGTATAGCTTAATGTAATTCAAACTAATGGTAATGAGTATGGTAAACATTTTTTCTGAGAGTGATAAAAACTTGACGCTTTATGCTATAAAGCTAATAATTGTTGTCATTTCTAACTTCTAAACTCATTTTTGAGTGAACCAAATTTATATAACGTAATTTAGCCGAAGTTTAACCCTTGTTAAGGATTTATTTAACATTACGTTTAACACCACAATGTTAAAATGCAACATTTTTGTTTCCCTTACCAGGGATCATTATTCACACACGCTATTGCCACTTATCATCCATCTTCTTACAAATCCGTGTTACAAAAAGAGGAGAAAGCCTTTGGTAAGGCCGAGTTTGATGAGTAATAAGTTGAACGTGTTAGGAGAAATGCTATCTCTAACGCAAAAACACCGTTGCAATTGTACAGAAGCGTACTTAGTATGTATATACTACATAACTTAAAACATAATGTAATTTTCAAACTATGCTCGACTTTGGTATGCCACTAATAAGTCTCTTGCAAACAAAACGTGGAGTTGCAAAAACTGGTGTTTAAAACACAAAACCATATTAGTGTGACATTGCACTGCGTTTAGTCATGGTTGTTGTTGTTTCGACATAAGAGTCATGTATACTTGTTTGTCTCTAAGTACATTACCACCGACATCTACATATACCTGTTCATGCGGTTGCCTTACTGCCTCATATTCAGTTTTAGTATAATTTGGCAGGCTATAAAATCTTACAAAAAGCACAATTCCAACGATGAGAAATGCACAGGCCATAATAGCAGCAATGACGGTTGAAACAATCCAAAATTTGACAGGAGAATCTAATTCAGAACATATATCTCCACAGTTAACTCTTCTTGTCTCAGTTGGCGATGCTCTTGTCGAAGAGGCCAGCTGTGGTATGTCTGGTCTGTGGTGCAAATCTAATGTGGGATAGATCGGTAGGTTAGGTTCGGTTCCAACACTATATCCGTTTGTGTTACTATATGATGTAATGACTTGCAAAGGTCCAACGTGACAAGAGCGGGATTTTCCTGGAAATGCTTTGCTAGTGACTAAACAAATGAATACAGCACCATCATCCGCAGAACTTGGTGTTATTGTTAATATGTTATCAATTCTAACACCCCTATTAACGTTCGTCATGCTAGCATCACTAACTGGCGATCCGTTTTTAGTCCATACAACATTCACATCTGGAAAGGCCTTGGCACTACTGCAATTAAAGTAAGCGGGTTTACCTTGGTAAACGGAAACGGCCGCAGATGGCCGACACACAGGTTCGGATTCAGATGGGAAATACATCACACGAAGAGTATCTGAAGCTATGTCAACTAACGTGTTCACAGTTTCCGATTTGGCCATTACTTTGCAAGAATACTTAGCCTCATCATCTCGAGAAATGCTCATAATCGATAAGAAATAAACAACAGATCCATCTTTCATTTGTCTTACAGCAAGATAAACTCTATCACTGATTACAGACAGAACCTCCTTGTCCATTGATATTCGCTGGGTGTATCCATCTAGAGTTTTTTGTATCGTTACTTCATGCTGCGTACTATCAAGATCCCATACTTGGCATCGTAAGGAATAGATAGCTCCCGTTGGGACTGGATTGATTGGCGAAGATACCGCTATCCGTGTTTCTGAAGACACAAACGTTGACAAGAATAGTAAAATCCAACTAGTACAGAAAACACCAAGGCACTTGGTCCAAAGTTCCACAAAGAAAGCCATGGCTATATGTGTATACAAATCTCACTAGTTTGAACTCCGGTTATAGAAGTGAAGTAAGATGTTGAGGTTAGGATTTTAGTTCACAAACCAACGCGTGCGTGACATGTCCTGGTAAATCACATTGACGTTCAATAGCAAATACACGTATTTGACGAAGGGAATTTGGTTTCGCAATAACTTTGTAACCATGCAATAAATGTCAAAGTGACATCTCCGTCAAATTGTTATTTACTCTCCGAATGAAGTGTACAGAAGCTTATAAAACCTGACCTCATTTCGCGGTTTATTCACTACCGTCTTATTCCAACGAAGCAAACTACTCTAATGACAAGATTTACAGCTTCTTTTAAAAAACTCAAATCTTAACACGTGTAAGCGTATACTCTATCTGCTAATATGACAATATTCACTACTGATAGAATCGCTCAAAATGCATTAGCTAATTCGCCCCCAGTCCATGTCCCTGTTGATAAACATCAACAATGTACCTTCACGACTGGTTGAAATCGAAGGAGAGAAAAAGTATTTGTTAAAGCAATAACGTAAATGGGTAAAGATGTGCAGCGCATGGCCACTTATTGTGCCCGAGAGCTTTATACGCGGCAAAAAATCAATCAGGCTCTTACATCTCCAGAATTACTAATTGGGTTGCCAGAACAAGTAACACACTTCCCGCTACATCCAATTGTGATGCATGCTCATTTCGCAGGTGAATGCCCGCTTTCTATACACCCACTGTGATTTTACGGTGGTGTACCCCTAAAAGCTGCCTCATAGTTATACGTTTCTATAAGTTAATTTATACTATTTTCAGAAAGAGCAGTATTATAGAATAATTCTATAATACTGCTTTTTCTTTCTTATTGCTCTTTACATTATTCTAAAACAGAGGTGTATTTACCGTTCAGGAGGATGAACAAAACTCTATATTTTCCCCAATGTCGCGATTTTCAACTTTTTTTTCCAAGTATGATTTTTTGTCAACTTTAACCCGATTTGCTTCAATAATTTGGTTATTTCTTTCCGATTTTTATACTTTCCGTACCGATTTTTTTGTCCGAAGGTGACAAGCTCCCCCTCCTAACGCCAGTCCATTGATTACGCCAATATGGAAGTCGCATGACACACTATGAATTGAAGCTTTCTTAAAACCTCTGATTTTACCATTAAATTTATCATAACTGAATTTTGAATAATTCATGTTTATTTCTTTACACAGTTGGTGAGTTTTTATTTAAAAAAAAACCCGATTACGTGTTTCGTGGTAATGGTTAATGAAATGAATATAATGTCATTTTAATCCGACCATTCTCTGAAGAAAACTATATTTGAAAAAAAAAACATTTCTTACAGGTCTTAAACTCTCTAAACCATAAACCATTACTGCTCGTGTGCGATCACTGCCTTGATGTTTAGAGCAATGAGCTTCATTAATGCCCCCACAGCAAAAACTTTACGTTTACAAGGAGTTAATATACTGACTAAAAATATTAGATCATTCTGCGCTGATTTAAATGGCAGCTATTACACTTACGACCTCAACCGATACTAAAATTTCAGCTAGTCAATCTGATTACTATCAAAGTATATGCCGCTAGTATTGAACAAAAAATGCAAGCAAATTAATCACTTAATATTCTTCTTGAAGTAAAGTTGTCTTAGATAAAATGCAATTCTCAAATAAATAATACTGTTACAGAAGGTTTACCCGGAGTACTATTATGATCATGGGAAAAGATATTGATCTCATATCTAGGTGTAATCAGTTTCTTATTCAATGCTGATTTAGTCTTACAAAAATCTGCATCTTGATCTTGGATGACAAATGAAAAGGAAACTTGTAATGCATCTTGTTTTTGTAGTGTTGAGTTGGAAATGGAAAAAAAAAATAAGCATCGCTATTATTACGTACAGAAATTTACATTAAATCAGTGTGAAGTAAATTTATATGAGGAATTGAATGACTTAATGTATGCTAGCATCCATTACCTATATTCTCATTTCGTGTGTAAATAATCTTTTCATCTGTTTTTGTTGTATTTTTAAAAGTCACCTGATAACAAATTGAATATGATAATATATAGGTCAACAATGGCCACTTTTGTTTGTTTATAAGATGTTCTAGCGGCAACAGCCCGCTAGTCCGAAAATGGAATAAGGTCCGCTAGTCCGTAATTTAAAAAGGTCCGCTAATCCTAAGGTTCGCCAGTCCAAAAATGAGAAACGGTTCGCTAGTCCGAAAATGAAATAAGGTTCGCTAGTCCGAAAATAAAAATAAGATTCGCTAGTCCGAAAATGAAATAAGGTCAGCTAGTCCGAATAAAAATCGGGTTGCTAATCAACAAAACTAATTACTTTTCGGATTATAGCGGATCCTATTTTATTTTTGGACTGGCAAACTTTATTTCATTTTAGGACTAGCGAACTTTTTTTTTCATTTTCGCCAATCTTTAAGTCGCATGACATATATACTATGAATTGAAGCTTTCTTTAAACCTATGATTTTACCATTATAACTGAATTTCAATGTATAGTACAGGCTTGACATTAAATATGGAATATATTTTTGGTGTTGGTTTCCATCTTGAAAAATCCGCCATATCTCGGTAAATGAAAACTCGAGGAATGTGTATATGTTCATGTTTGTAGATATACATGTAAACTTTGAACTAAGACCCTTTTTGTGTATACCTACGTGACACAGAAAAAATGGGGAATTTGAAAGCACAAAACCCTTTAAAATGTGGGTCAAAACTCGTGAACCATAATACGGAATCACGGAAATTAAATTTGCCGTAGTTTCTTTAATACTTTACCAGGACGCTTGAAATTTTATAAGGTTATTTTACATATTGTTGGTTACAAATTATGATCAAACACTGTTTGCTATGTCATCCATAAGAAGCATACAGCGCGTGGACTCTCCATGCGGACATTCCACTAGTGATTGAAGAGTTCGGACAGGTGTATCAGCCCAAGTATCAAGCAGAGCCTAAATTTACTCCTGTACATGGTGGTTTGATGTAACTTGTTGTTCATCGATGTGTTAATTCAGCCGAGAAGTCCTCAATAGAGTTCATATCTGAAGATCTTACCAAACAGGACAAGTGTCCAACACCTTGATCTTTCATAAAACAAGCTCGTATTAAGAACATTTATAAACTCTCACTTTATTCAAAATGGCGATCATGCTAGGAAACCCCTGGAAAAAAAACCCTTGACCAAACACCTTTCCCAGCGACCCTTTGACTTGCCTACAGATCAATTTCAATTTTAAGTCCCATCAATGATATAACGTTGTCTTCAGAGCTTAGACTTTATTTGAGATATACTGCCAATAAGGACACATCATGGCCGCAGATGTACATAGAAGGGTTATACTGAAGCGTGCATGCTATCAAGAATGTATCCAGAAGAAGGTAACATTGCCTTCTGGATGCTTTACATGCAGGTGGAAAATCGGCTCTGATCACCTTGGAAGGCAGCTTCCATCAGCACCAGTAAAGATGCATTCTAGAAACATTGATAATGTCATTGGCTAGAGGCTGCTTCGGACACAATTTTGTGCTCCACTGTGACAACTTTCGCCTCTGTCGTGCTCGTACAATCCGAATTTTCCTGGAAGATCAGGGTGTTGAGTTCTTTCCTTGTTTGGCAAGATCTTCGGATATTAATCCTTATGGGAACATTTGGATTAAGAACCCAATTGGATTAACAGTATGTTATATTGATCCTTCGAGGTAAAGGAGTGTTGTGGGGCTGTCTTTGGCTGAGATACCCGAAAAAACTCTCCAATAACAAATGGAAAGCATGCCATGGAGAGTCATGACGTTGTACGCCTCTTAATGAGAACAGAAGAAATATTGATTGATCAGAAATTATCACTAACATTGTGTTAATCAACTCTGTAGAATTTCTCATCTCTAGGTAATGTATGAAAGAAAAAATGACAAATTGATTTTCCTCTGTTTAATATTGCGGTGCACGGCTTTGGACCTAATTTTCTGAGTTCTTTGTACCTTCAAGTTTCCCATTGTCTATGTGTCACTTCAGTGAGCTTGAAAGTACCCTTGGTTTGAAGCTTATAAGAGTAGTTACAAACATGAGAAAGCACACATCTCCAAAATTGGTACATACAGAGATATGTCGGGTTATTCAAGATGGAAACCAACAGAAAAAATATATTCCATACTTAATGTCCAGTCTGTATGTATCTTTTGTATTGATCTTCTTTGCGCCAGACTTAAAATTGTTCATGTTTATTTCTTCACACAATAGGCGGGTTTTTATGAAAAAAGGAGATAACGTGTTTCGTGCTAAACCAACATTGAAAATTGCATCAGATGAATGATTAATGGAATGAATATAATGTCATTTTAATCCGACCATCCCCTAAAGAAAACTATATTGAAAAAAAACCCACTTCTTACATGTCTTAAAACTCTCTAAACCATAAACCATTACTGCTCGAGTGCGATCACTGCGCTGATATTCAGAGTAACGAGCTTCTCTAATGCCCCCACAGCAAAAACTTTAAGTTTACAAGGTGTTAATATACTAAAAAATATTAGATCATTGTACGCTGATTTAAATGGCAGCTATAACAGTTACGACCTCAACCAATACTAAAATTAAAGCAAATTAATCACTTAATATTCTTCTTGAAGTAAAGTTGTCTTAGATAAAATGTAATTCTCAAATAAATAATACTGTTACAGAAGGTTTACCTGGAGTACTATTATGATCATGGCAAAAGATATTGATCTCTCATCTAGGTGTAATCAGTTTCTTATTGAAATTTGATTTAGTCTTAAATATTATATATATTGTTATATGATGAAATGAATGACTTAATGTATGCTAGCCT
>JXSR01S012997.1:30675-42166 GCA_000969725.1 Ophiothrix spiculata
ACAAAAATCCAGGGTAGGGATTGCATTTATAAACAATGGGGCCCTGCACTCTGAATTGTTGTTTACACTATCCAATCAATTATTGTTTGGCCTATGGGGTTGAAAGGGTTAAAGATAGGAGTAGGAATGGAATGGGGCGTTACTTTGGGGATGCTCCAGCAAAAGGCAATAAATTTGTGCTGTTTTCTTGATATGTCATGAACGATTTGTTTTTCTACTTGCAGACAATAGAAACTGATGGTGGAAAGAAGTGTGCTAGCCATGTCATACAGGGCATCACATACCTGGCTATAGCTAACCAAGGTAGCTTAGGAAGACATCAAACTACGAGCAGAATCTATAGGGTGCAAGGCGATGGCACTTTGGATGTGGTAAGTGTCTTTCTTTGTGGTGTGTGTCTTTCTGTGAATGAGCTTACCCTCTTCTGTGAGCATATTACTTGTGGCTCTTGAAATGTCACCATCACCTGAAGAGACATTTCAAGAGCCACTGACTCAAGACTGAACATATACAATGTACAATATAAATTTATGAAAAATTGCAGCCATTCTTGAACTCGCATGAAAAAATGAGGTATACACACTTGTTGCAATCATGTAACCATACCAAACTTTTTTACCTGATATTGCATCTTTTTCAGGTTCAAGACATTTCCACTGATGGAGCATCTGATGTAGAATTCTTCACTGTAGGCTCAGATGTGTACCTTCTCATCACCAGTGAGCTATCAAACAGTGACCAGACCAATGTTGCCTCACAGCTGTTACTGTGGAATGGGGTTGAGTTTGTGGCTAGTCAGTTTATCAATTCTGATGGGGCACATGCAGCCAAAGCCTTCACCATTGGATCTCAGCGTTATGTAGCTATTGTGAATTATTATGATACAGCCATTGCAAGCTATAATCTCAGGTCAGTAAAATTAATCTTTATTAGTATATTTTTTCCTTAAGAAAAAAAACTAATTATTTCCAATTTCAGTTTGTCAATTATTAAATAGATTGAGTCTCCCCTATCTTTACATCCATAAATACAAAAGGAGTACAATCAAGCCAATGGGTTACAAAATTATGATGTCACAAAACATGGCGGGTCGCAGTTTTAGTCGTAATTTTCAATGCAGGAAAATTTTTCCAACTTTGGTAATTATGAGGCTAATTGATGTGTATATTGTATAAGCAATTACCTATATGTCTGGGTCATGTTACTTGTGGGTTTTATGCAACCAGAGACCAAACGTATGGGTAACAGAGCTACAACCAATTTCATGAATGCTTTGACATGACTGGGATTTTTAATAACTTCAGATGATTGCATCCTTCCCTACTTACATTTGTATGGTGTTTCTATTGTATTTATGATTGAAGCAAATGTTCTTAATAGGAATGAATTTGATACACTTATATTCCTATCTGTTTTCTTTATATTTTTTTCAGATCTACAATATACAAATGGCAGCAAGGAAGCCTTGTGCCTGTCCAGCAACTGGATACACAGGGTGCAACAGACGTGGATACATTTAGTATCAGTGCATCCAATTATCTGGTTATTGCTAACAGTCAACAAAACGGTAAGGCTAACAATGATGCACAATCAGTGTTTTGCCTAGGGCTTCATTACGTTTTGGCCAAAGACAAGTAGGCAAGTCACTGATAACATCCTCACATTCGACTCTTAGTTGTCCAATACACATACCTCAAATGTGGGATGGATTATAATCATTGTTTGACCTAAGGCTTGTTATTTAGTCCAAGACAACCAAACATGTCACTGGCCACCCCATGTTGGATTTTATTCATCTGGGAATGACCTCAAACTGTAAAATTTTGGATGGATTGTAATCATTGTTGAACCAACAAAATTATCTTTGACAACCATTAAATGTATTGGACAACCTAACATTGGCCTCCAGTTGAATCTGCATTCTTACTCATTATGAGATTTTTTATAATGAAGATTTGATCGATGGCCATCAATTATGAGCCATTTATGATCTGCGTGATAACGTAATCCAATTGAATAAGATTATTTCTAGCTTTGAGCAAACAACTGCTCGGTCATTATCAAGTAAAGGTCGTGACTTCTGATAGCACCCTGTATGTACGCTCTGATAGAGACATTAGCATGTATGCTTTAAAGATATTTTGTTTTGCATTGATATATTTCAGATGGAAGCACCGATGTCAATTCAAATGTATACATTTGGAACCCCACCCAGCAGCTGTTCACCCTCCACCAGGCCATCCCCACCCAGGGGGCTCAGTCCGTCAGTACATATGTCACACCAGACCTCACCACATACTTAGCCATAGCCAACACGCAAGGCAGTTCTGCCATATATTACTGGAACACCTTCACTTCAAGATTTGAAGAGAGAGTGACCTTTGACCCAACCTATGACCTGGCACCAGTGATGTACAATAACTTTGGCCGGACAATAACGCTGTTAGCGTCTGCTAATAATGGCGATGGCGTGTCTGCTGTGATGTCAAGCATTTATCAGGTAGCTTTTGTAGATGACCAAGCAGATTTTATATCAAGGTATGTAGAATTAGCCAGCTTATAGATTAGAAATATTTGGCATTTGGGCTTTAAAGCTTATAATAAGGTGACATAGTCAATAAACACAAATGCAGAGTTTAGGGCAAACCAGTATATCAGGTTTTGAATTTACATGCGTTAAGGCCATGCAATCTGGTTATTTGTTTATGTTTTCTGAAGCTTTAAGGTTTTTAGTTAAGTAGTCAAATGTGTCCAGGATATGAATGATCTATTGGCCAAACAATAATTTTTTGGACAATAAACAAAATTGCAGGATGGCATTTGCATTTACAAACAATGGGGCCCTTCCTTCTGGATTTTCGTTTATACTGTTCAATGAATTATTGTTTGGCCTGTAGTCTAAAATTAAAATCTCATTAGCGAAAAAATGTCAACAGTACCGAATCAAGTGAAAAGGGTTGACATCCTGTGATAGTTTGCCACTGCTAAGTGTACACATAAATATACTGATTTTTAGATGCTATTAAAGGGGCATTCAAAATTTTATTTGTGCATGATTTACACTTCATATGTTAGAAAATAACAGTCAATTACCAAATATTGGGAAAATGTTGATCAAAACCTTCAGAAAAGTCCAAATATGAATTTGAATTTTGTTTGTTGATGAGGCTATTCTCTAAACATATTGGCAAGAGCCAAAGATTTGATTGTAAAACATTCCTTTCACATCATAGATTCCAGATAAATCAAAAGACGTTTGAAATTTGCATTAGATCACCTGAAAAGACCAATTTTAAGAAATCAACTATAGAGGGCAGTATTTATTGTTGTCGACAACGATAATTAAAAATAAAAGAATATCTAAATATTTTGATATATAGGATTTGAATTTGACAGTAAAACTTTGCATGGTGTCATTATTACTGCTTATACTTCAAATGATACAAAAATGTCAAATTGCTAAGGAAAAATTTGGGGATGATGCTGAATTTGTCCAATTCCCCTTTAAGCAAAATACATGAAATGGTTTTACAAAATTAACCATTTATCTGATGTGGAATTTATTTTTACAGATCAGGTCAGCTGACCTTTAACCCTGAAGACACCAACTTGACCATAGCTGTAGAATTACTTGATGACAATAATCCAGAAGATAACGAATCCTTCACAATTGCCCTCAGTAACCCTACAGGAGGTGCAGAATTAGGAAGTCAGAGCCTGATTGAAGTTAATATTCTTTCCAATAACAATGCTCATGGTATCATTGCTATATCAGAGGTAGGTTGAATCAGAAATTCAGAACCTGATTGAAGTACAAGGGACAATTATTTATCCTTTTGAATTTTCAGATCGAGGTGATGTAAAAATTAAGTGATAGTGTTTCTAGAAATAATTTGTTAAATTCTCTAAATTTACACTTTTTTGCATCTATCAAACCATTTTTGTTGACAATATCATGTTTTTGAATGTATTTAACATTTCTTAACTACAATAAATTATTTTAAAATCCACAGGTACACTTTTTGATATTCAAAACTTAGGAAAAATAGAAATACTGCTGAGAACGAGTTTGGTGGAAAGTCATCTTTTTAAGAACAAATAATTATTTTTTGTGGGTTTGCTTTGATTCTATCATGCCTTCCTTGATTCAAAAAGTTATTTATGAATTTACATATCCATGTAGATTCTTTGCTAATACATTTGTTTGTTATCTCCAATGATTATCCATTGTCCTTGAAACTGTTTCATTCTGCATTAAATGTGTGTAGATTGCCAATTAACAACTTGCTGCTTTGAATATTTGCAGGATTCTCTTGACATACAAGTGGAAGAGTTGGTAGCTGACAACCCAATCATCCTGACTGTAGAGAGGCTACGTGGTATCGCTGGCTTTGTGTCTGTGGAATGGACTGCTTCTGGTGACCATAGTGACACAGATATACACCCACTTACTGGACAGGTAATGATTAGTAGTAACCATAGAGTACTTGGCTGTTTGATGGGTTTATTTATTAACTTTTTTGAAATTAATTTTATGCACATTGCATAAATTAAATATTAGTATTTAAATTTAACATGCATAAAATTTATATTGGTCTCCTTCACCTTATCCATGACATGTGTCAAACGTCAAACTTGAGGCTCATAGATTTTCAAGACTTGGAAACTTGATTAAGATAGATAGCGCCACCAATAATGTGCATTTTGTCATAAACGAGCACTATTTCAATGGTGATCAAACAGCTATGAGTAACCTTATAAGTTAGTATACAAATAATGAATGTTATGAGTGCAATGGGAAGAATATTCTCATGAGATGAAAGATGAAATGTTCCATTTAACGAGGCGAAGCCGAGTTAAATGGAACATTTCATCTTTCATCGAATGGGAATATTCTTTTCATTGCACGAATTGAAACATTCATTATTTGTTTTATATAACTCATACAAAGATTCTTGCCATTTTATGCATTTCTAAGGCCAAACAATGGTAAATATCAGCAAAATTCAAAACAGTGCTTTTTTTATTTTCCATTGCACGGGTCGAGTGCAATGGAAAATAAAAAATGCACTCTCGTCGAAGAGTAGAAAATGGAAAAAATGATGAACATCCCTCAACCAATCAAATGACTAGAATCTTTGTATGAGTTATATAAAAGTAAATATCTCTAATCAGGTTTATCTTATAATATATTTTAATATTTTATATCTTCTTTTTTACCACATGTAATGTTTTAATGTCTTTACAACAACATTTAAGATTTTTATAAGTTGTATGATTTCTCTTTAGTTAATTTCTAGGATATTCTATTTGTGTAGTGATCACCAGCCTTTGTCACAAATTAAACAATCATCTATGCGAGTAATGGGGTTGTTTTTAAACCGACTTTGTTTCAAATTTGTTGACAGGTTGACTTTGCACCAGGGATTTCTACAGCCGCCATAGTCATCACTGTATCTGCTGACACTGACCCTGAACTAGATGAAATCACCTTCATCCAACTAACGCGCATCATCAATTCAGGCAGCCCCGATCCAAACAGAGGAGCACAGATCAGTTCTGTGTTTAACACAGCCCGTATGACAGTTCTCGCTAATGATTCACCACATGGCGTGTTTGCTTGGACGCTTGATTCGTTGTTTAACTCTGTGAATGAGCCAGAAGGGTCACAACCACCCAGTATGGTGAGACTGACTGTACAGAGAGAACAGGGCAGTATTGGAGAGGTCTATGTCTACTTCAGGTAAGCAGTCTTTGACATTTGAACCACAAAACTGACATTTATGTCTTAACAATGATGATTCGATCAGGATTGCCAAGATGAGCCAAAGTTCCAAAGAAACACAAACCAGTCTAAATGTAAATATAATGTTATTTCATGTATTAGCAATTCTATTTGAAGTCTTTATATTTAACTCTAGTACAGGGGAAGGTAAAAGCAAGGTAAACCAACTTGATGTGGGGAATGTGTAAAACAATATATGCCTAATACAAGAATATTAAAGAGGATAAACAAGACCTTTTATGTGGTGTCACCCCTTTTTATCAGGTATCACTTAGCAAGAGAGCGAGATAGGATGGATAAATAAACTATCCATAAAAACTACAATTGATTCCACAGAGTAAAAAAAGACACAAATTTCATAAATCTGGTTTCAAGTATAAAATTGCTTCAAATTGTAATCATATTTTAAAGAAGATAAAGATGTCTTGCTTTCATCATTATCCTTATCATGCACATTTTTGATTTCAGAACCTTTGAGGCCGAGGGTTTCCCTAGTAATAAGCGAGCTGAATTAGATAGAGACTTTGTTGCTAGGGACTCATTCATCACCATGGCAGATGGGGACACCTCAGCAACCGTTATTATTACTGTCACACCAGTGAGTAACCATCAGTGTTTTTTTATTCTCACTATAGTTGTTGGATTTAATTCGTGAACGCATGTTTATAGCAAGTACGCAGTGGTCCCTGACGCAAGCGTATATTTTCAAGGTTTTTTTAGTTCGCGTGTACGTACAAGGCTCTGAGTACGCGTTCATGAATTAAATCCAACAACAATAAGATCATTGATTCTGTTGAAAGTAAATGATTGATGCACAGCAGCGTTGACAGTGATATATTTTTCTTTATATGTGAAGATGCTTAATAGAGATCAGATACTAGACTTGGTATACTGCCATGTGTAATGGAAACGTCAGCCGGGGGTTTCTCATATTGGGGTATTCTGGTCCAGTCGGGCTCTGATTGAATCAATATCGGGTGTAAAGATTCTGCTGTGTGTAGGGAAGGACTGTACAGATACTTATTTACAAAGCTAAGAAACTGATTTCAAACACATGACATGTATAAAGTCAAAATTGTCAAGTGGGCCATCTCACCATAGTCGCGATTAGATAATTTTGTAGCAAGTATGACCAGTTGATATATCGATTACCTTCTTGTGTTGATCGCAGCAACACATCGTAAACAATTCGACTGAATTCAACTGTTCTTGGGATATACCATTGTGGCAATATGCAAATATGTCATGCTACAATGCCACATCTCAAAATTGCAAATACGTGGTTCAAGTTTATTTGATTTCATCTCACATTACATACAAATTTGGTAACAACAAGTGATAATGATATATTGAAAAATATTTCAATTATTCATAAGGTAGATGTTGATGCCATCATGGTTTTTTGCCATGGGCACACACTACCAACTGCTAAAGGTTACTCTGAAAGAAAGTCATATCTGTAATGGCTGCCATATATTATATTTATTTAGCAACTTGTCACTAGAATGCGAAAAATCTATCAAATTTCTCTCCCATACGTAAGTAACTCTTGAAATAGTTCGCCTGAAAGAAACTGGTGCTGAGTCTTATATCTCCCCTCTCCATCAATGAGGACCTTAGCATACACCTGTCTGTCTTATTTAGCAGAGTTTGTCTCTTCAAAAAGGAAAAATATGATGTAGGTTTAGTGTGTATATATGAATATTTCAACATTAAATAAAAGTAGATTTATTTCTAGAATTACCTTTAGCATATGTTTATTTTACCCTTTTTACAGGATACCAATTCAGAAGGTCCAGAGACATTCTTTGTGAACATCACAAGAGTAGAGCTATCTACAGGGTCACCTATAGGGGGCGCTGCTCCAAGCGTTAAACATGGTCAAGATGTTGCTGAAATCACCATAGCTCAGAATGATTTTGCTAATGGAATACTGCAGTTAAACGCCACAAAGGTAATACAATTAATTTATGCATTAATCATATTTTTTACTTTCTTTTACCTCATAATCTGCTATTCAAGTAAAGCTTTCAATGTTATTAGAAACATCTGTATTGAGGGTTGAGAGCCATAAAGGTGCAAATACGGCCTTGTTGCTCTTTAGTTGCCTGTGAAATATATGGTTTCAAGATTCTGTCAATTTTTCCCAGAAGATTTTTTTGCAGATTAAAAGTATGATTCCTGATATAAAGGACTATGGCAGACTATCCTAGAGGTTAATGGTGTAAAAAGTTGATATTTTTTGAAACCCATGCTTACAGGATACATACAAGACAAAGAACATGACATTAAAAGATTTTCTATGATGCTAATACCCTCATATAGAACCATATCATATTTTAACTTGCCATACACATTGTTGGTTGTTTTGCCCCCACAGAATGATGATGGTGATGTTGAGGTTTACGAGGGATCCGGCACCAGTGGAGTGCTAGAGTTGCCAGTAAGCAGGTCAGCAGGTGCCTTTGGGACCATCGGTTTAAGCTGGTTGGCTACTACAGTATCGGCAAGCACGTCTGATTTCAACCCACAGTCTGGAAATATTACGTTCCAAGAAGGACAGGTAAGATATGTTTGAGCAAAGCACTTTAGAAATGATTTTCTTACTTCGAAATATTATATATAGATATAAAAATCTTGGATAGAGCACTATTGTTAAGTCGGGAGATTTCACTCAAATTCAAATACATTTGAACACATAATTTTGAACCCTTCATTGACTTTTGGCTCTCACTTGACCCTTCGTACCATTACAATGGTGTTTGATGTACTTAGCAATATAAAATTTGTTTAATCTATAATAGCGATATATTTTGCACTAAAGGATATTACTTTGTGAAATCAAATTAAAAATTCTTTGCAGCATTTTATTATGTCTTTTAATATTTTATGATTTTTTCATGAACAAATACTTAAATGGCTATTCTTTTTTATTTTGATTTTAGAGAGAAGCTATAATATTCATCAACATCGTAGATGACACTATTTATGAAAATGATGAGGTAGGTAGATTTTTTAACCAAATAAAAAAGTTGAGCAGGACTTGAAATTGGTTAAGGCAAAGTTTCCTATTGTAAGCTGATTCTCATTACCCTTATCATGGGGTTTGTTGAAATTTAAGCTTACAGCAACTGTATCCTGTGCCATTTCTATCAACTTGTTATCAAAGGATGTTTATTTCACCAAAACAATAATTTGAAATTGATTAATTTATAATTGACATGAATTGACAAAAATAAATGTTAAACTTCTTTTGTGCATATGGACCATAGTCTTAAGTTCATTTGGGACCTGTTGAGGAATATCCTCATCTAAAGTCATGAGTTTGCATGAGCCACATACACCACAGTCAATGGATAAGGTCCAGTTGCACCAGTTTATAAAATTGCTGGTTAGAATTTGCATGAATCTTGGTCCTGGGAAAAGAGTACCTCTGAGATTTCTTGTTGCAAGGATGAATAAGATATATAGATTCAGTAATTTTTAGATTTCATAAAATGATTACAGATCAGTTGTTACTAAGATTTAAAGAGTGTAACAATTGCTTTTGATGCTTCCACAGCGATTTACAGTCTCACTATACAATCCATCTGGCGGTGCTGTCCTTGGAAGTGAAACATCTGTAATTGTCAAGATTTTGAAAAATGACTCTCCTAAAGGACTGTTCAAGTTTCTCTATGCCCAGGTAAGTTTTTATTTTATTTTTAGTGACTGTATATTTAGTACCCATGTAAATCCTTGTCATTTGATTAGTTTGAAGAATAATCAATTTAATTTTCCATTGCTATGATTGTAGCTTTGTTCCATTCTAGGGGCATTTTTTATTTGACATGTTTTTTTATATCATTTATTTCTTATAATTGCACATTTGTCATTGTCAAGGATGTAAAAGTTAAACTTGGATGTTATGTAAAATATATGATCAAGAGGTATGAATTAGGGTTGCACCGATAAATCGGTAATGGTTCTGAATCGGTTTCGGTAAAAAGTAAATGACCAGTAAATCTAAGCATATTATGCAGAAAAAACCCTGATGTGATGTTATTAAACTAACAGAAATAGAATACAACGCATAAAAACCAAATTTAGATTTTAGAATGTAAAAACTCGCATTTTATTGCAAGTATTTACACCATCACGAACAGGATTTCAATTAACTGTTCATAAAATCATTGTATTAGGTAAAACAAATTGATGTGTTAGTGCATGGTTCGTTTTCAAGACCATTCACAATGTGAAATAATTATTGTTATCGGTATCGGCCGATACTTTCATTATATAATCGGTTATCGGTATCGGTTAAAAGGGCTTATCGGTGCATCACTAGAATGAATCGGATGTCAGAAGTATTAGTTTAAGGTTACAACTTACTAGAAAAATTACAAGAATACGAAGAGTAAAGTAACAAAAAACATGCATGATGGACTGTGATATGCAGATGCAGAGTGCATTGGATGATAATCATAAATGTGCATGTAAAAGAAAGTACTTGCTTGATTAGGTTTAACCATGTACTTAATTGAGTGTATGGATGTTGAATACAATATCCTGTTAAAATTATACAAAACTAAAAACAAATGTAATCTAATTTACATAATTTATCCATCTATTTTCTAGGAAACAGTCACTGAATCCCAATATTCAGATGACCCTGAAGGTGAAGTGACATTCTTTGTAGAAAGGATTCAAGGAACACAGGGGACTGTAGAAGTGTTATGGGAATTAGAGCCTGCTGGTCATCAGGATTTAGCGCCAACTAGTGGCACGCTTGTATTCAATGATGTAAGTAGTGTTCTGTGTAACTGTAGAAAGGATCCAAGGAACACAAGGGACTGTGGAAGTGTTATGGAATTAGAACCTGATGGTCATCAAGATTTAGCGCCAACGAGTGGCACGCTTGTATTCAATGATGTAAGAGGTGTTCTGTGTAACTGTGTTTTTGTTTCAAGATCTCTTGATTCACTGGAAGCTCTATTTATGAAATATTGATTTTTGTCAGTTAAGTATCATTTTAGATTTTGTTCGAGCCATCCTTACACAATACATTCAGAATGACATTTCTGATCTATCTGAATATAGTGGGAATAGAAAGGATGCCTTTCAGCCTGATTCACCTAAGGCATTGCATCAATGTTTGCTATGTTTCATTTCTACAAAAATAGAGTGTGGTAACCAGGGGTGTCAAAAGGAAAATAGAAGTGGTATGGCCACTAGTTAAAGTGGTATGACCTGTGGCCCCTTAGTTAAAGTGGTGCAGCCAAAGCCCACATGGCCTACATGGTTCTGACGCCCTTGATGGTAACATCAATATATTATTGGTAAGGAGTAAAAGTGTGAGCAAATATCTCTCTTACAAGTGATTTTTTTTTAATGGCCTAAACTATATCATAATATAGCATAGCCTTTCCATCTATTGTATAGATGAGTTGACACTAATGTATATAAACATGGGTAAGGAGCTAGTCCACAGATATGCATGGGGGAACAACAAATGGTTGCTGCACATTTCAATAGCCCTACTTGATTTAGCGTAAATTTTGAAAGCATGTGTCTTAATACATCAATCCTGGGTTTCCCAACCGGAAATCAATCTTTACCAAAATTTAATCCCACAATGCACTGATAAAGCATAACGATGCACCCAAATAGGCGTGAAATGATGTGCACTACCACCCATCCCAAACAACAATTCAAATTGCCCGCTTT
>JXSR01S012997.1:48877-64343 GCA_000969725.1 Ophiothrix spiculata
ATCTACCAAACCAATTTTTGTAAAGATATTGTGCTTTTGAATGTATTTAACATTTCTTAACTATAATAAAGTCACTTATAACAACAAACACACGTTCTGAAACTGAAAATTTAGGAAACAAGTTTTGTTTGTGTGTTTTGGTTCTATCATGCCTTTCGTTGATTCAAGAAAGTTTTTTAAGAATTTTCATATCCATGTGGAATCATGGCTAATACCTTTAAAGCGGCCCCTAAATTATTGAATAAATTTGTTAATGGTCATATGTATAATATATCATATTGTTTGTTTGTTTTGGTTCTATCATGCCTTTCCTTGATTCAAGAAAGTTTTTTTTATGAATTTTCATATCCATGTGGAATCATGGCTAATACCTTGAAAGCGGCCCCTAAATTATTGAATAAATTTGTTAATGGTCATATGTATAATATATCATATTTGAAAGATTAAAGATAGAACATGTATTCTACATTAATTCTATATTAATTCCAATATTATACTGATTGTCTGTTACAGTGCAAGAAAACATTGGCACAGCCAAGATTCCTGTCGCGAGAAGTGCTGGTACTTTTGGATACGTCACTGCAAGATTCACATCAAGAAATGTGACAGCTACTCCTGGAGGTGTTGACTACTCCCTGACAGATGGCGAGGTCATATTCCTTGACGACCAGCCATTGGCTTACATCACCATACCAATTATTGATGACCAAGAAAGAGAGTTCTCTGAATATTTTGAAATCACGCTCATAGAGGCTACAGGGGGTGCTGTTCTTGGCACTAATAGATCTGCTACAGTCGTGATTGCCAAGAGCGATGGCCCTGATGGTTTAATTGGATTCAAGGCTAGTGATTTGAATCGTATTATACCAAACCCTGCTAGTAACCGTGATATGGAGTTCACCATTGAGCTGAAAGGTGGCTTAGATCAGTACCTTACAGGAGCAGAGGTAAAGGGAATAATTTGTTTAAGGGGAATCAAAACTCAACCGCCAGTTGCCTGCCGGTTCTGGCTTGTTCAACCGGAATAAACAATAGCCAACTGCCACAAACAGGGCTGTGAGAGTCGGTTGATAAAAAAATCTGAAAATAGTGACAAAATGCCAAAAACAGGCTGAAAATAACAAACAAAGGTGAAATTATGACCCTTTTGAAGGCATAAAAAATCTGAAATCAGATTAAAATCTGAACTCGCACACCCCTGCACAAACCATCCAGAACTGGCAGACAACTGCTGGTTGTGTTTTGAAGCAGCCCCTTTTTGATTTTGCATCAAAATATTCTTGCAGAGGCTGAAAAGAGTTTGTTGTAGAACGTGACCAACATTTGTACCACTCATTCTTATTTGTAGAACATTGTGTCATAAAATGTTTCGGTGCATTGTAGAGAACAACAGGAGTGAAGAACATGCATACCAGTCTCTAGTACAGGTCCAATGAATTAATGACTTAAACTGTGTCAAGCAATTTGACAAAAGCACTGTAGTAGATATTCTTGGTGACTCAGAATCTTCTTGATTTTTAGACTTGACCATATTTTAGCGCTAAACTCTTCATCAATTCTCACACATTGCTTTTCAGATACGATGGAGGATTTTAGGTCCCAACTCAGATGCCATCCTCCAATCTTCTGAGGACATCTCATCAAATGATCAGACTGGACAGCTTCAGGGTTCTGTGACCTTTAACCCAGCTCAGCGAGGGTCAAGATCTTTCACCTTGACTGTCAAACCATACTCTGGGGCAGAAGTAGAAGAGACATACATTGTTGAAATCTATCAAGTAGTTGGAGCTGGTGAAATCAACAATTTGGCTGATAAAGCTGTTTTAACAGTAAGTAGGCAGATTTGTAGTACTTATTAATTGTAATGGGATATTTTGTTCTTTAGGATCTTGTATTTGAAAAGTACCTACTTATAGTTGAAAAATATTGAAAATATGATATAGAAATTGTTATCTTACCTAGTCCAAGAAATCTCACCTGTGGATGTTTCATCAGCTACCAGCTGACTTTCTTGATACCAATGGTGAAGTGATGAGCTTCTGTTCTTGACTCTTGTTGACTGTTGATAGTAACAAGGTTGCCAGATTAATTCTTTAGAAGTTTGTCAAATATGTAATCAGATGATATTGCCCCTCATCTCTTTTCATAGTGTTTTCTGGTTTCCTAATCACAATGGCCTCCTTAATCGAATGTTTGAGAATAATCTTAGACATATCCCCTCCACCCTCAAAGCAGGTACATTTGGCCACCTTTTTAAAGTTTAACGAATCAGTCAACTAATCTACACAGTGAATTTGAATGGATTTGTTAAAGATTCTTTTTAGGCCAAAGAAAAAAAATAGTCTCTCAGCTTCCCCCGCGCATAGCTTTTAAAAATCAAAATTTTGCGCATTTCTTTTTTTTAGGTTTTTGAGAGACTTTCAGGTTTTTTTTTCATCTTTTTTTTCCTACTACTGGAAAAAAAAGTTAAATAAACGGCCGCGAATCGGCCACGTAAAAAAATAGTGGCCGAAAAATGCTAAAAAAACAAATTCAGGGGTATTTCCGCATCCGCGTAGCCCTTTTTTACTAAAAACAAAAATGCATAGCGCTTAGGGTTTTGACCTTAAGTAAGCTGAGACAGAGTTCTTTTTTTTTTGGCCTTATTGTCCTTTTACTATACCCTTAACAACCATGAATTATTTCCAACAGATCCAGAAGTACGGTGATCCTAATGGAGTTCTGCAATTCTATGCTGATTCAGTTCAGCCCAGATACTTTGATGAACCAGCTGACAGCAGTGGATCTACAAGAGTCGCCTTTCCTATCAGAAGACGTGAAGGAAATGTGGGAGATATCACTGTGAGTAGCAAATTGAATGGTGTTTGTGACGAATTAAAAAACTCAAAGAATGATTTAAAGAAAGTATAAATCTTATGCAGAAACATTGAGAACCTACTTTTGGTAGTTACTGTTCAAAATTTTGCAACAGTTGCTCTTTGCCAAAATAGTGCTTATGACTCTTATCACACAAATGTGACACATAGAATGACCTTTAATACATTCCATTGTTAATAACATGTGTTAGCAGTTCAGCTTATTCCAAAGATGAGTCTTAGCTGAAGAAAAGACAGGATCAATTTGTTTTTATAAATAGAGATTCCAAATTTAATATATATAAGACTCAAGATAGAGGGTTTTTTTTTGTTTTACCTAGCTGTGTGTCATTGGAGTTTTGTAATAGTAACTCAAAAAAGGATAAGTGTCAGACGTTGAATATCGGGAAAAGGGATGTTACTCAAAACAAGAATTTGTAGTTTTCTTTTTAAGGATTTGTTAAAAATTAAGAGTTTGCTATTTTGAAAAATATTTGTATAGGTGTTGTGGGAAGCCCGAGATGGTGGAGGCAGACGTGTGTCATCTGATGTATCCCCAGCTAATGGCAGTGTTTTCATCCAAAATGGTGTCACTCAGTCTCAGATCTTTCTCAACATTCTATCTGACCAAGAGCCTGAGTTATTGGAGAGGTTTACCATCGCTTTGACTGGAGTCATTGGTGGTGCTGAGATCGACCCACAGTTGAATGCTTCAACATTTTTTATTAAGTAAGTATTGTGTTAAGTTGCCAGCCATAATTCCTTGTCAAAATGAATATATGTTGAACCGTTGCTTAACGCAAGATAATGTGCGTGAATACACACACAAATGTCAGAAACTCCTTTGCTGGGCAAAATAAACTTTTGTGGTCAATCGTTAAAACCACTGAACAGTGCACCATCAAGTTTTTCAAGCATTGAGACGATGTGCTGCAATTTAACCACATAGGAATAGGAAAGCATTTGCATATCCTCTGCACGATCTTTATGCATCCTTGAAGTTTGCAGAATAACGCCAATCAATAATTATTATATTTTAGAGCACGCATCATTTGGGGCATCTTGGGATATCCCCTGGATGTCCTTTACACATCCTGTATCTTCCTCCACTATTTGACAGTGTTTAAGTGCTTGGTTGGAATGTTTTTATTGTTAATAAAGACTTGATGCTGAAAAGTTGCTTAAAATACCACAAACCTGCTTCCTTCCATCTAAGAAACAAAATATCCCCACTTAAAGTTAGGTAAATAAGAAAAGGGCAATGTCATTGAATGATTCATACCAAGGCAAAATCAAGATTGGACTCTTTGATTGATGCTATCAAACATGATTACATCCATGACAAGATCTCTTAAACGGGAACAGGAAATAAACAATGCACATATTTTACCTTTGATTTTCAGTCCTAATGATGATCCCCATGGTGTATTTGCTGTCTACACTGAGAACCAAGCTATCCTTATCGATGATTCTGGTAGACGATATCTACTCCTCAACGTTTCTCGTCTAGCTGGTACCGATGGTGATGTTAACGTAAGATGGGGACTTGTGTATAATGATGTGAGTATGACAACAGTTATTCAATTCAATATTTAGTTTAGATGATTTTGGCAGGAGACGTCTGCTCCTCATTTTTTCTTATTTAACTGGTCCGATGGGAATAAGAATTCCATATCACAAAACACCATAGTTTTGCATGTTGGATTCTGTATGCTGGGTTTTTTTTAAACTATTTTCTCTGCCTGCTAGGGGCTGCCATCTGGGAGAAAAAAATAGAAACAAAAACTGTGAATTGAAATTTAAACATAATGTATATACTTGGCATTATAAGTTGTGATGTGGTATCGTGATACTTTAAACTGAATATAATGCAGGATTTTGTTTGTGGGCCCATATAGGAATATTGACAAAATGGTGCTATGAATACAATATAACATTATGGGTAAACCATCTATTGTATGAATGAATTGCTACATTTTTATTTAATCTATTGGTATAACACAAGTTTAGAAGGTTTTGAGTCGCTGTCTTTCGTATTTTGTGTTTCAAATTATTTGTTGTTTCCATACTGCAGGGTATAACGGGAGCTTATGTACCAAGTACTGGTGATATGACATGTCAAAGTGGACAAAGTTATGTAAGTACACACAGTTACGTAAGTACAATCTTTAGTGAAAAGGTCTTCATACTAAAACCTGGGTGCTGTAATAAATGTATGTAAATCCTTCATTGCTATGGATAATTTGAGCCTGGTTCCAATTGGAACAAATAAGGTGAGCATTTTCATGTTAATTCTTGGGGAATGAATACCAGTAAATGCTGTTTCCAAGTCTACTGAAACCAAATGAAGCAAAAGTTAGCTTTATCGTGCCAAAATGTTTTACAGTTGAGGCAAGGACATGTCCTCTGCCATTACTTTTGCATTCTGAAGAAAAATGTAATAAAGCATGAAATGGGAGTGTTTATATCTTTATAATCTTTCTTAGTTGAATGATACCATGGTGATATGTTTGGAACCAATATAGATATTTCTAAGGAATATCAAATTCTGGACATGTTTACTTGTCTAGAGAATTAAGCAGAGTGAAATATTAACTTTATTTCTGCAATAGGAGGTGTGAAGTATATTGTTTGATTTTTTATCTGTTATATATTTATTCATCCTAATCATTTTCCCTTTACAGTGTACAGATATTGTGTACCTCCTGAACAACAATAAATTCTTGGAGAGAGGCACAACTTTTACTGTCAATATCACCAGTTTGCAGTATTTAGGACCCCCTGAGGGTAAGTCTTGGTATACATAATATAATTATAATATTTCAACTCTTGGTATACACATTATGAATTATCAGTGAATTAGGTATTCAAACACACTTCAGAGTTGTTCATCGCGAATCAGCAACGATGCATGCATGCGTTTCTGTATTTTATCGCGGGAGGGTGAGCGTGATAAAAATACGCTGACGCATCGGATGCAGAATTGTTGATTTGCAATGAACAGCTCTGTAGCGTGTTTGAATACCTTTTAACAACAAAAATATTCATGAAAACATATGAATTAAATTCTAAATGCTCTCAATTTAGCAGATAGGCCTACTCATCGGAAAATCTGAAGCAAACAGCTAGTTTGTGAAATGTTTGTTGCTTTGACGTTTTCAATTGTTCCCGAGCACAGGGCTTTGCACATGCTTATAGTGCCCGGCGTGCGATGAACAGTGCACCGACTCATGTGTTCTGCATAAACGCACTTTCTTAAACACGTAAACACTGTACCGTGAGTGAAGCACTAATTTGAATATCAACTGTGAATTCATCACGTATCAACAATGGTACGCTCCTGTATAAGGAGATATAGTGAGTTGTTGAAGAGTCGATGAAGATAATTGAAACCTGATTATGACAAAACATGATTTTTTGCACAGGAAGAAATAATCTGCATATTTTCATTTTTTGTTGTAACCTTGATTTTAACACTTTTCATCACAGTTACTGTAGCGCCAGTTGTGCAGCCCGGGAGTGAGACTGCCCTCATTGTTGTGCCGCAAGATGCAGCTAATTCATTGGTGGGATTTAGAATGGAAGATACCATTCTTGATGAAGGTAATGTAACATCTATACAACAGCTACTAAAGCTAATCCTATCCAGATTTTATTGGTAGTTAACAATGAAGAAATACAAATGTTTTTCTGACAGAGAAACAAATTCTGTAATAAAATTTTGAAAATTAAGGAGAATTATTTATATAAAGGGGGATATGTGGACCAATTTTCATTTTTGCTCCTCCACCTGGTTTCTCCATTGACTCCAGTCAAAGATTGAGTATAAACTGTAAAATGTTACTGTCTGAGATATATGTGATTGTTACTTTAAACCATTTGAATAATACCAGTTTTATTATCCTTTGAAATTTTTGAAAAAAAATCATTGTATAAAAAGTTCCTCACAGAATAATATTTTTTTATCATCACCCAACATACCCATGATTTAAAATCATTAGTGCACTAAGATTATTTTTGTTGAATCATTCATTTATTTCATTTCAGAAACTTTGGAAGTAACACTGGTTATAGAGCGTATTGGGGCATACGGTACCGTCTCCATTCTGTGGGAGGATGGTTATGACATTGGTGCAGTCCCAGATGGATATTTTGAAGGCAGTATATCTCCTATATCAGACTCTATAGTCATGGCTCATGGCCAGGATGAAGAACAGATTGTCATCAAAGTAAGATACAAGCTGTCATGTGAATTCAAGAAAGTTGTATCTGCAATAGCTGCCGTTTGTTATATTCATGTAATACCTTGTTACTAGAATGCAAAAAACGTTTTATGTAAGTGGCTAAAGCTGGGCACTTTTAACTAATTGTACGATTTAAAAAAAAATGGCAGCTATTGTATTCATGACTTTCTTGCATTCACATTCATAATACCTCATAAAAAGGGTAGCTTAAAGGAGCAGAGTTAGTTTAGATTTTTTCAACCTTTTTTTTTGTGTTTTGGTACCAAAATATTGCTCCTATTTTCTCATAATGCATATGAAATTTTACAGGTAAACATGGCCTGTTTTGGAGATAATAATAAAGGGCACATTGCTATTCTGGACAATGACAACTGCCTAGAACTGGCGGTTCAAAGCGGTCAGCCGCTGGTTTAGTTTTGAAGCAGCCCTAAGTGAAAACGTATCTCATAGTAGCAGTTATTGAATTTACACAGCAAAGTATATGTAACTGAGAAATACAAAATTACTTATAAAATTTTAAATTCTAAAACTGATTCATTGGAAATTAAAAACTGAAATCATGTAAGTGGTGATCTTTTTTTAAATTTAACAATAATCATATCAAAATAGTCTTAAATGATGTTTTTGTTTGTGACTAGTATAAATTTAGTTTAATCTTCTTGAATTAATTCAACTTTGATTGCATTGAATGTAAATCTCGAATTTGACAAATCCATCCTTACAAAGTCAGGAAGTTATAATGTACCATAATTCACCAGTCATTTTCTTATTGTCATTGTTCACCAGTTGAATCCTAGTGGAAGTACAGCCATGGAGTTATTTGCTGTTCACTTGATAGATGCGCAAAGTCCTGCCGCTGGTGGCGCTAGACTCAACAATGGATTTACTACGGTAGAGATTGATCCTTATGGCATTGTAGGATTTGCTGATGAGTCACGAGAGGTCAGAGTTCAAGAATCAAACCAACAGGTATGAAATGGTGACAGTATTTTCCAAAACTGAAGCACTGCAAATGGAAAAAAAGAATATATGAACTGTATGGATAAATATAGTCAATATTCATAAGCCAAGATTTTTTTTCTTTTTAAGGGGCAGGAAAAACTTCATATTCATTTTGTTTTTAGGAATTTTTTCAGAGAATGATGATGAAGGTAACTGGCAACTCAGATTTGAATCTTTTTGAGGGTCAAAAATGTATTTTGGCGCCCATTTTGGACCTTATTATGAGCGTATTTTTGATTTGGAGGATTGGGTCTGTTGTTACCCTTCTAGCCATTTTTCATTTCATATTTTTAATGCTGTTTTAATACTTCTGTCATCCATTTTGACTAATAAAAAAATGTATATTGGAAGCAAAAAAACAACAACAAAAACCCTCAGATTTGAATCACATTTCAGTTGATGTATTGTGCTGTGTATTTCTAGCAAAAATAATCAAACTTGCTTTCTATGTTCAAAAGATTCAAACTGTTAAATTTTAGTATGGTATTTATAAAGGAAGAGAAAGAGTAACAATTATAAGAAAAATGGAACAAATGTACATGATGTCCTATCTTAACCTCTACGGTTAAGATTTTGGATTGTTGACTTTAGGTCAAGTCATATTAGGGTTGAAAATATCCGGGGTTGAAATTAGAGTTAGAATTTGGATTAAGAGGTAATGGTTAAAGGCAAATATTTGATGGGACTTATATTTTTTCTTTAAAACTATTTTTGCTCATTCGGATTTTACTGCTAATTGAGGACATATAGTATATGTTTGTTGTAAAATATTTTTTCTTATTCAGATTGAACTGCTTGTGGAGAGATCTATCGGTACTTTGGGAAGCATACGAGTGAGTTACCAAACGCATGCTAATTCAGCTAAACCAGGCCAGGACTATGTGAATATCAGAAGTGGTTCCCTCGTAATGGACGCTCAGCAAAAGACAGCAACCATTCTAGTTTCCTTGCTGGAGGAAGATGACCCAGAATTGGAGAAAGTCTTCTTTGTGAATATTACTGGTGTTGAGAGAGTTCCTGCAACAATTTTACCAAGTCAGTGTGCTGTTTTATTTCAGGGGGAGGAGGGAGGGACAAAAATTGAATTTGGGGATATGTCTGCTGGACTTTGAAAGTTGGCTTTTTTTTTTTTTCTCGATTACTGTTTGCCTATTGTATGCCTATCTATTCTGGTGGAAAAACAACCATTTTACTCAAATTTGGCGCTAAAAATCCCAATTTCTCTGGAGTACTTTCATCAGTGTTTGAAGAGTTTTATTGAGACGGTTACTGTTAATGTAAGATTTTCGTACAACAGCATAAAAAATGTATGTATTGTAATTTTGATTTTAATTGATATCTTATTGAATTATCAATTGAGAAAATTTAATGTAACAATAAGAGTGATCAGAATTACAACTTTGAAACTTTTTCTTGTCTTTTCTACAGTCATGAGTCCTAGGTTGAGTCTTCTTTACTCAGTCTCAGAAGTTGTGATTGAAGGCAGTAATGACCCCTACGGTGTACTCAGTTTGACCCCTGACCTCATATTGACCCCAGAGACAGATACAGGGAGTTGCAAGTACATCAGTTTAACCATCCAAAGAACAGGTAAAATAATCTATAATGATATTACTACATCATTGAATATGGTAAAAAGAATCATGCTAAAGTTGTCTTTTATGTGAGACTTTTTAAATACATAATTGTTAATCCCCAAATACTCATATTGTTCCTAAAACATTTATTTTCCAGTTACTCATTCTTACAACTTGGTATTTAAATGGCCCGTTCTGTGGAGAAGTTTATTTTATTAGGATATGGATGCACTGATAACTGTTCATTAAAAAATCCCTGTAGTATTTTTTGTCATTTTAAGTTTCAAAAGCAATTTTCGTCACTTGGTATATAACTTTCGGTATTTTCCAAAAAAAATTCAGGTGGCACACATGGCGAGGTGCGAGCAACACTGAGAACCGTGGGTGGAGGTGAGCCATGGCAGTCAAACATTATAGGGGAACCATCCAATGTGACTAATACAATTGGCGAAGCTTTAGCAAATAATATCATGGAGCCAAAAGCAGCAGTGAACCAGGATTACAATCTGATTGATACACCCGTTTTATTCAGAGTAAGTATAGCATTATACTTGTTGTACCTTGTTCAAAGAAGAATTCATTTAATCATCTCATTCTTCATTCACTACAAGGCATAAAACTAACTAAATAAAGTTACATAGTTTGATTGCCACACACAGGTTTTGTGTTGTGCCAGGTCATGGCACTGGGGTCTTTTTTTAGAGCAGGGTTGTCTAGCGGGGTGCAGAAATGTGTGTCAAAAGACCTGGGGTCATTTATATAAGGAAAGGTCTAAAGAACTTGAATTTTCAAAGTGAGGGTTACAAACTGAAATTTTGGCCACAAGGCTGAACATTCATTGAATTTGTTTACAAATTTCTGTGATAGCAGTCAAGATTGCCTAAGTTCAAGGTGGGAATGTAAAAAATATGTCATATTGCATGAGTGGGGGTCTTGAAAATTGCTTGGAGAGTAAAAACAGGGACTTTGACAATCACATATTTGACATTTATTGATTGTTGATAATTTATAAATTGTATTTTATCCTAACTCAATTACAGCATGGAGAAAGAAGTGAAGAAACCAATGTGATTGTATGTGATGACGATGACCCAGAACCAGCGGAGATGTTCTTTGTATACCTTGAGAATCCCCAAGGTGGGGTCAGGATTGCACAAGGCCAGACTGATGGAGGTCTTAAGGTAGGAATCTATAAATATGTTTTAATTGGTCTAAAGAGGTGAAAGGGCAATACTTCTAACTATGCCACATGAGAAAACGATGGCCCAGATGATTTACAGTTTTCTTACAGATGGATACAAGTTTGAAAAGGTTTTAATTAGCTCCATCGGATCTTACATTCCCTGCTATCAAATGAACATTTTCAATGGATAAAATTATTTTGAAAGATAATACTGACAAATTATATGGAGAATGTAAACCTTTTCATTACTAGTGCTGCACTTTTTCCCAACTGAGACAAGTCAAATGGTTAAAGACGGGTCAATTTCAAATCTATAGGTCTTCATTTGTTACCCCATTTATTCTGACCTAACATCTCATCAAAGAAGCATGCATAGAAAGATAATTTGAAGATTATTTCAGATTGAATATTTTAAACAGAAAATTTGATAATTTTCTAGTCATGACTTCCCACATATGAGTTCATGCACACTGACCACATTCAGAGATGCCACATTTCAGAATAAATTCTGAATTCAGAATTTTTCAGTTGGTTTAATAAGCCTAAATTCAGATTTTTTATTGGTTGTTTCATGTACAAAGATATAGGCAATTTGGTTTCTCACATTCTCTCTAAGTATTTCAGATTTTTTGAACACCAATGAGTGGCATCTCTGCAGATTAGCAGTACCAAACACCAAACCCTTAAGTCAGTGATCATCAGTTGATATATTACATAATTGGATTACATGCAACTCTTTAAAACTGAATTTTTTGTGCAATTCGTTATTGAATTGAATTGTTTCGTACAGGGTTTTGCACAAGTGATTATTGAAGGCAGCGATGATTTCAACGGAGTGATTGGTTTCCATGTGGGTTCCTTATACGCTACCATCAGTGAAGACACTGAGCTGACAACAGTGCTGGTTTTAGACAGAGGAGATGCATATTTTGATGATGTCATGGTAAGTGTTTGAAAAATAATAATAATTTAAAGTAAAAAATGCTATTTACTATTTAACCCACTGAGCAAATTATTTTTTTACATTCATTAAAGAAAGAATATGTGATGACTTGCCCCGAAAAGGGGGACTTTGCGACATAACACTTTTCAAGAAACTGGTGAAAATAGGCAGCAAAAAATAAAGGAAATAAAAAAGAATTTCAAGCAGATTTTCTGTTGTAAAATTTGATCGCCTTGATCAATTTCAACAAGTAAGGTGTCATTTTAAAGCTTACAAAATGCTGTAACAGATGAAATGATTAAATCAAAATTGATATCAAATGCAAAGTCATCACATATTGTATTTTTCATGGACTGTGAAATATTTTGTAAACTTGTTTCTTTGAATAACCAATGACATGGAAAAAATTATGGACATTAAGTGTGGTTTATTGATGTATTCTTTAAATCAATTTCAAAGTCATGAACGTAGATAAAACATTATGATGTAGAATGTTGCGTCCAGACCTCCATGTCAAAAAAATGCTGTAGTACAATATATGTATTGGAAAAAACTTAGCCAAGATTGATAATTGCAAATGATATAAGTAGAAATTTGCATAATACTTGATTCATGTATTCATTATTGATTTTAAAGGTTTTCAAATGAAATATCAAAAAATGTCACAAATGATGAACTGCCTAGAATTTTGTATGAGCTTGATATAAATTGATATACTATATCCTTGATATAATTTTCAAAAATATTTATATATTTCATGTGCGAGGTATATGCGTGGCTTAACGGTTTAAGTCCCCGACTCTTAATCATCGGGCATTGAGTATTGGGGCATGTGTATCCAGTGAGCAGCGTGCGTAGCGTCCTTGGTGATACTTACCCTTATATGCTCCTCTCGACCCAGTTTTCAAATGGGTACCGGCATTCTTCAATGCTGGGAAGGTAACATACTCGCAGGGAAGAAAGTGTGGCAATTTTCTCACCACAAATATAACAAATTGAACCCCAATTGCTTTGAAAGAGAGATTGACATCTGTGCAATACAGGTTGTCCCCTTTGACATATTTTACGTGCAGATTTACTCATTTCTAAATATTGTTTCCTTTCTTTGTTCAATAATAATTCTCTTTCAAACAGAAAACGAAGGTATAATATAAGTCACAAGCATGTTGGATTACATAAATTGCACAATTTCAACATCTTGTTTAACGTATCTCATTTCAAAAAGTTTCATTCTACAAAATGTATGATATTCAACTTTTACTCTGGTTTAAAATTTGCCTTCTTTCAATAGCTATTTTGTGGGATTATTTGTATCGAATTGGGTGCACTTAAATTATAGTAAATGGGAATTTATTTTATATGTAAATATTTTATGGTAAAAGGAGAAATTATGATTTTTTTAGATATTTTACACACATTTTTGTTTTGGCAATGTATTTTTATAAGGCAAAACTTAATATGCACATTCAAGAGCACTGCTGCTTGTTTTTACACTGCTGTCGAGAACATCTTTGTCAATGGCGTAAATTCTTTTTACACTTGAATTGTAATAGATATTTCCCAAGTAACAGATTCCCATTATCTCTTGGATCAACATAGTAATTTAGATGGATTTTTTACTCCAGGATTCCAAGACTCATGTTGGCAATAGGGCATGGACTTCTAATTTTGAGTCCTGCACTGTTTCAGTTTACCACACAACCTCTCATTTCTATTTTTTGCATGTTTCTGAATTCAGCAAATTGTCATTTTAAATTTCTTTAATTATGTTCTGTTGAGGTATTTGTTATTTCTTTTCATAAGGTTTATGTTTACTTGCAAGACATTTGTAGTCGTATATGGAAATATATGACCAAGCCATAGCAACCGTTTATATAATGTAGTATGCGTTTACCAACATTGGCATGCTGAGTTATATATGCTGACAATATATCTCTGTATTATCACAGGTTGAGTGGCGTGCGACATACAGTCGAGATGGCAACATTGGTCTAGATGGCGACTTGTATGATCAATTGGAAGAGGTGTCTGGGACTGTAGTATGTCAAGCTGGAGAGAGACTGTGTGACCTGCCCATCACACTCAAGCAGGATGAGGTACTGTTTCTCATAAAAATCTATCTAAACCAGGGGCTCTTAGAGTAATTATAGCTCCACTAACATGAAATTGCTAAAGCTTCACCAACCGACACTCATAGCAAACTCAGTGGGTTGAACATCATAGCTAGTGGTCCAGGCTTGTTATGATGTGGTCCAGTTAAGGTTGAGGGTGGCTATGCTCCTCCGAAATTGATTGCTGGTTTGGGGTGTTATGAATTACTTAAATATATCTCATATGACCCAAAACATGACTATAGCCCTTATATCATTTTTGATTAGTTTACTTTCTATAAATTCTGCTATGTTTAACTTTTGTAAGCCCAAAAAGAGCTTTTTCTTAAAGACATCTGTGAAATTACAGTAGAGTTGATTGAAATACATTTTTTGGTTATTAAATCAAATGGTTCCAAAATGTTTTCGTTATTAAACAAAATCAAGTAATGATATATACAACATAATAAATGATGGATGGTACTTTTATTTCCAATAGGAGCCAGAGTTTTCAAAATCCTTCTTAGTAGAGCTGATTGGAGCTCAACCAGGTGCATCTCTAGATACAGCAAGGAAATTTGCCAACGTGACTATGAGTGATAGTGACTACCCCTATGGGCTGATGAGATTTACTATAGACACACGGTAAGCCTGATTTTAGTGTATTGTTGGTCCGTTTCATCAAAAGATACAAGTTTACAGCAAGAAACAAAATTAAGTTATTGGTTTATTCCTCTTTGATTTGATACAAAATTTGTATCAATCTGAGTCAGGTTATACATACTCTTTGAAATATCTAAAGATCAGAGAAATTGCAGATTTAGCTTAGGGTGCATAGGTGACCATTCCATGGATATTTTTGGCAAATGTATCTTGCATGGTCTAAAAATCACAATCCATATTTTTGATACATTTGTTCGAGTTAACATATTGATTTGTTATAACATGCACTTCTAAAAGATATATGCCAACCATTCATCACTCATTTTCAACTTGAGCCATATCTCATAACTGACTTTGCCGTAAATTTGCAACTTTTGATGTAGGGTCTCATATTTGGGATTGGCCTATATGGTAGCAGAATACTCGTTTTATTTGATATGAAATATGTCAATGAGGTCTTTTAGGCCATGATTTCATAGTGACATTCTAATGTTAATTTCATAATGAATATCTTATTTATATAGGAAAAAATCTTAGTTTCATAGTTGTCGATTTAGTGTCATAATGATGCTCTTGGCTATAATTAACAGTGAGCTTAAGGGTAAGGTATTTTGTCCTGAAATTATATGTTTTAATGGTATTAGATCAAGATAAGTTAAAGACTTTACTTTCTTTAGCTCTCTTAATGATCTAGCCATTTGTTTTAAATGTCTATGCATATTATCTCCACAGAGTTCAATCAGTGGACAGTAAAACAGACCGTGTGACAGTGAGCGTAGAGCGTATCGGTGGTAGGTCTTTGGATACTACAGTTTCCTGGACAACAGATAATCTTAGCAGACAAACCAAAGTATCTGGTGTGACTTTGTATCCTGCCATACCAGGGGCTGATTATCAACAAAGATCTGG
>JXSR01S012997.1:64421-74912 GCA_000969725.1 Ophiothrix spiculata
CAAACCAAAGTATCTGGTGTGACTTTGTATCCTACCATACCAGGGGCTGATTATCAACAGAGATCTGGAAGACTTCAGTTCCCTCAAGGACAGGTAAGCAACACTCGGAACATTCAGGGGGGGAGGGGAGACAAACAGCAGACAAACCAAAGTATCTGGTGTGACTTTGTATCCTGCCATACGAGGGGCTGATTATCAACAAAGATCTGGAAGATTTCAGTTCCCTCAGGGGCAGGTAAGCTTTAAAAACTCGGAACATCAGGCATGCCGGGGGGGGGGACGGACAAATAGCAGACGAACCAAAGTATCTGGCGTGACATTGTATGCTGCCATACGAGGGGCTGATTATCAACAAAGATCTGGAAGATTACAGTTCCCTTAAGGGCAGGTAAGCTTAAAACACTAAGAACATTGGGGGGGGGGAAGGGAGACAAACAGCAGACAAGTGTCTGGTGTGACTTTATATCCTGCCATACCTGATGCTGATTATCAACAGAGATCTGGAAGACTTCAGTTCCCTCAAGGACAGGTAAGTGTAAACCATTTTGGTTGGTATATCATTGGACATAGCACCGCAATATAGCTTATTTTCAATGCAATTTTTTATTAAATTACCACGATTGGTGTCGCAAAAAAGTTGGATTCATTCCAGCTATCTGTAAAGTAACGTTTTGACAACTCATCATTGCTTATTCTGACTATGACTTTTTCATTACAGAGACGTGCTACATTTGATATTGTGCTTCTGCCTAATACTGCACCATCTTCTGAGCTCTACCCAAAACAGTTCCATGTACAGCTGTATGATTCTACTAATGGGGCAAGGTGAGTACAATTTGGGGTGGAGGTCTGCTGGTCAAGCAATAGTGCTTCAGCAAAATTCTTGTATCATCTTTTGTATATAAATCATATAAGTATTTGCTTTTGTTATCATATTCAGAAATGACATTATGGGGAGAATAGTTTCTTTTCTCAATTTTGAACCATTTCTGATGTGTATCATTTTTCTGATTTTTTTCAGTGTGGATGAGGAATTTGGCAGGGCAAACATCACAGTTGTGATTGATGAGAAGACCGCCAATGTATGGGACGCATGGTATGAGGCCTTGACTGATAACACTGACAATGGAATCTATAGGTAGGTTATTAGATTTTATGATAGATTCAAAGAGTCTTTACACGAAAGCTCTATTTTGCTAAAATCATGTTTTAATAGACTTAAAATGTCATTGTATAATGCAGGTGTTTCCAAATCATTTGCATAATATTGTGCATAGTGTTTCAAAGACATGTCAAAATGGATTTGTAATCATATCCTGCAATGATAAACATATTGTGTAATAGCACTCCTTATATGCATCATCAAAAACTTGCTCAAATACAACAGACTTAACTTTTGTTTACACTATGCAAATTAGATTTAGCATCAGCTTGTAGAGTCAACTGACCTAGAGCCCCCCCCCCCCCTAGAGCACTCAGCGAAATTCAAATGCACAAGGAAATTTTTCCCTCACCCATAAGAAACAAACAAACTGTTTAAAATAAATCTCTGCCAAAGGTTGAAATATTTTTCTATAAATGTCAAGTTAATAAAGCAAATATAATATCAACAATATGCAAGTTTACAGATATCTACCAAAAGATCATTTCACCAGAAAAAGGAAAATTGTATGATGCTGTTATAGCTTGGGTATTTTTCAGATAAAAGATTTATAAATATTTAATTTGTTTCTTCACTTTTTACCAGAGTTTTACAAGATCTGGAGGGCTATGTGAGGGGTGAGATGAGCCCTGAGCAGCTCGCTGTCGCCACAAATATACTGGACTCTATCAACAATGAAGGGGATCGCAGACAGTAAGTTTTATGTCTTGATCATTTCATTCTTATTACATATCGATAAGGCCAACAAATAAAAAGAAATTTGTCTCAGGTTCCTTTGGCTCAAAAATCTAAGCATTATGTATTTTTTTATTTCAAAGGGTTATGCGCTTTTTTATTGCATTTTTAGGTTATAATTTGGTTTATCAACAGATTTTTTTTCATTTTTTTTTCTCCTGATGTAAAAAAAAAAATAAAAAAGCAAAAAATTTCTTAGAAAACCTAAGAAAAAAAAAGAAATGCGGTAATAGGTGAATTTTTAACCATGTGCGCAGGAACTTTAGACAAAGTTCTTTCTTGATTTTGTGGAATGGGATTTTGTGAGGTTTGGTGGTGTTAGGGTTAATGCTGTCCTATAATTTTACATTAAAACTTGTAATTATATTGATAAATTATTGCATCCTATCTACCTATCAGATGATCTGCCAACTGAGCTATCAAAGCTAGCTGGCATCAAAGTGCTAGAGTAAATCTATAAGTCTTCATTCAGTCTAAATCAATGTCTCTCTTCATTTCTCAAGCAAAAAGCATTAAGTAGAGAAAACTAGTGAAATAAACATGTAACCATATAGTCTATATTCAAAACATGATGAGTTGTAATGAGTGTATTGACCTTTACCCTGTAGACTTCCAGCTGACATCCAGGAGCAGTTGATGAGCATTTACTGTGATTTGATGGACCCATCTAGATCAGACACCAGGTAAGACGCAATCATATGTCTGGACAAGCATAGCAATATTCATTCCAATATACTAGAGGTCCAAGTGTTATTACTGATTTCTTAAAACTGACCAAATTTCTTGTCATGGTCAGTCATTTTTGTTCAATAACTCTCATCCCCTACAAGTAAACATAATTGGATTATGTTTATCCCAAAATACACAGGTTCTCACACCAGGCCTCACCACAAAGTGTGAAAATAATTGAACCGGTTTGAACAAGCTGAAAAATGGGCTGGCATATTTTTTTAAGTTATAAAACATGAGTTTAAATGAAGTTTAACTGAGAATAATGGTCAAAAGCAAAACAACACCTATTTGATGTAATTTGCTCCTGCTTAGGTCTATTTGAAGCAAAGTAAGAAACAAATGAATGAGTTCAACCTGTTTTTGATAAAATTTTCTCATTTTGCAAATTTATAAAAAAAACCATCCCATTTTGACAGATTTCAAAACAATCATTTAATCTAAAATTGCATTTCGTTATTTCCAGAGGTGCATATGAGCTGGCCAATTCCTTTGTCAACTTTGCCTATACCTTAGTGACAGACTTTGCATGTGACACTCAAGAACGCCATACGCTGCAATGTGATTTAGCCCTAGTAGAGGTTGCCAGATGGTTGCCTCAACAGATCAATGGAGTCGGCTTTACGGGAAAGTAAGTTACAAACATTTTAACTAACCCATGCAAAATACAATTTTTTTGTAGGATGCTTATGATGTAATGGAAGATCTAATGGCAGTGTGATGGAAGAAGTAAATGTCAAAGAAAAGGCTTTGTGGCAAAATAAATGACCAAGCAAATTCCAACTATGGTCACATCGTATCTTCAGAAAATAAGGGGGTTTTTTTGGGGGTGGGGGGGGGGGACAAACTCATAATGCAGTCCAAGATAGAATCACATGGTGAAAGATGTCCCAAAGCATGATGGATAGATCGTCATGTGAGTGCAAGAAAGTCATATCTGCAATGGCTGCCCTAAGTTATATTTATTTCATGCCTTGTCACAAGAATGTGAAAAATCCCTCAAAACTTCCCTTTCTTATTTCAGTGGTTCTTTAAATGGTTCTTCAGGTGACGGTGTCACCTGAAGAACCATTTCAAGCAAGACTAGAGATTATAAAGTGTGCAATCCAAGTTTATGACAAATGGCAGCTATTGCAGATATGACTTTCTTGCACTCACATGACGAGATACGAATCAAATCTTGAATATAGCTGGTCAACCAATTACAGGGGTCAATATGAGCCTACTGACAACAGATATATTGAGCTATTGTAGAGGTCACAAGCTGTCAGCCAACCATTGTGGAATAAAAATATGAAGTGATTAAGTATTAAGTCATGAAACATGTGGACAGTTTTCCAAGTGTCAAAATGTATTCATGTGATAAATTTGTCTTTGTTATCATTATTACAGGAGTGGTAATGTGTTCAGCATGCCTGATGACCTTCTTGATGCCACACAGAATGGGAAAGACCCCTCCCAACCCAAGTGTGAAGATATCCATTTCATAGAATACAGTAGTCAGCAATGGTTTTATGGCACAGGGGAACCAGACCTTATGAATAATGAGGTGAATATGGCTTTTTGTTCATGGAGGACTTTGAAACACAATTGTTTAAACACTAGTTGAGTGACGGCCCCAATTTATGAACTAAATATAGGATTGCCTCTGAATAGGGGCCAAGAGAACTGAAGTGATCCTATAGGTTACCTTTTTGAGTTAAAATTTGTTGTCAATTTGAACTCCTTAATTAACATCTTGTATTTCACACAAAGAACATTTTTTCCAGTAAAAATTGTAGTAATCTTTTGTGTGGTCAGAAAATTTGTTTTCAGTGAAATTATTTCTGTTTTAAAGGTGCATTTGACAAAATTTTAGAATACTGTGCATGTGATTTGGTAATAACTGACAAGTACCGAATATTGAGAAATTCTTGATCAGGATGTTCAGAAACATCAAAAAGTATAATTTTGTTCTGTATGTTAATTTTGGGTATGATGCTACATAAAGTGTATATTGATGTAATAAGTCAGGAAAGAGACTAGGTTTCGTTTGTAAAACCTTAACCTCATAGATTGCAGATAAATCAAAAGAAATTTCAACTGAATCTGTCAATAAAGCCCAATTTTAAGATTTCAACTTTAGGGGACAGTATTATTTTTGTCAACAATGATAATTATGAAAGAAAGGAGCACTTGTGGCCAAGGGGGAGCATTTGTGACCAAGTGGATAAAGTGCCCGTCTCGTAATCCATAGGATATGAGTTCAAGCCCCACTCATGACAACGTGTTGTGTCCTTGAGTAAGTTACTTTATTGTCATTGCCTGGGGGTGGGGGAGGGGGAGGGGGAAGGGAATGGGGCGTTGGATGTTTGTAAAGTTGTTTCAATGTTGGGCAAAATCTGGGCAGGCCTTTTAATATGAAATCAATATTTTGTTCTGTTCAAGGTTATATCTGTTGGTATCAAAGGAGCCGAGGACAATTTCACCAGTCTAGTTACACCAGTAACGTACAGGATTTACACACAAAATGTACGGGTCACACCGAAAGGAGCAAGCTGCGTACTGTTTAATGGACCATCAGAGAGATGGCTGACTAACCACTGTTCAGTCAAGGTTGGTATCAAAAAAACAGAAAGATTGAGAAAATGAGGTGTATGTAACATTTGTCATTTGTTGTGTCTAAATTATTGGTCCTTGTCTAATCTTGTTCCACATTACTTTATTTATTATCAAGATTATTGAAGTGCATATTGATCGGCCTATGTTTCATTATTGTTCATCCCTAGTTATAGAGAGTGTTCAGGTTATATATGACTTTATTTAAAAACAACTTTGTTTATAATAGGGGTCAAGTTGATTTACTTTAAAATAATATAGTTTGTACATTTGTGAACTTTGTGTAAAAAATTGAAATAATGATAATAAGACATTTTTAAAGTGCAATTAGAAAAAAAAAACTGAAAGAGCTGTACAAAGTCACACACAAAAAACACACAAAATGGTTGTTATGGTTGCAGAAACAAATGTGGTTCAAGCTTATCTATATACGTTATATTAAGGGCAACTTCCAGTACTGTCTTATTTCCCTCACGGACCTCAAATGGGGTTGTTATAGAAGACAGGAGTGCACTTCTTTATATTTTGTGAACTGTTAACTTTTTCTTTCTAGTCTGATGACGGGGACTATGTGGAATGTGCTTGCACACATCTATCTGAGTATGGAGCAGTAGGTGAAACGGACAATCTGATTGGCTACAGCGTCTATATCTATGTGTCCTGCTATATATGCATGGTAAGTATGGAAGATCAGCCCGAAGGAATTTTGTCCGGGGAATTCAAATTGATATGATGTGAAGAAATTCTAACATAATGAACACCCAGAAATGAACAGAGTAT
Organism: Ophiothrix spiculata; assembly: GCA_000969725.1. NCBI lineage: Eukaryota > Metazoa > Echinodermata > Ophiuroidea > Amphilepidida > Ophiotrichidae > Ophiothrix > Ophiothrix spiculata. The sequence goes on from JXSR01S012997.1 coordinate 70,426, forward strand.
GGTCAATTCAGGTCAAGCTGCTAAAGATGAGCTGCTTTGCAGAGCCATAGCCTCCGTGCTTGGTCATTAACTTGGTTAGATCACTGCAGTGACTCCCCCTGGCTTGCATTTATATGACAATATGTGATGGCTCACCCAGAAAGGGGGGGACTTTGCAAATGATGTCAATTTTGATTTTATTATTTCATCTTGGTCAGTGGTGGGGTTGGTTAAGGGATCTGGGCAAAATGTAGGGTAGGTATGTTCATAAAATTTAGAAAATAGAAATATTTTCTTGAAAGTGGATTTAAATTAAAGTTGACAAAATTTGCAACAAAATGGTGGTTCAACCAACTTTCTACGTTAAGTACTTTTAAAGTTAGAGCAAAAAGAAGATTTTGCAAAATTGCCAAAAACCGTATGATCAGGGCCAGATTTTACAATGGTAAGTCTGCAGAATTCAGCAGACTTCTTAAGTGTATAAGTCTATGGGGAAAATTTTTCATTTCAATATTTTTCCCTTTTAAATCCTGTTACTAAATGAAATGAATACAGGGTTGTGTTTGGAAATGACCAATAATCAACATCTACTCAATTAGAAATCATGAAAGTGACGGTCATTTAAGCTAAAATGGTATGAAATTTTGCATTGTTCTCTATGGGAAAATGAGTAGTGGCCACTTGTGATGTCATAGGTGGGCAAACAGTTTTTGAAATGAAGGGCGCCATCTCTTGACTCTTGCTGAACATGGCTATCTAGGGCCAATATGGATATGCATGAAGAGTACTTGTGTTTGAGGTGTATTAATTGGGGAACTATTAAACTTTTGTTTGAACCCATATACTTGGAAATTAACCTGATTATAACATCACTTTCACAGCATATTCGCAACAAGTTTTTTGACAGAATAGCATGATACTGGCAGTATATCTATAGTATGTCTCAATGTTGTTTTTCATTCACAAATCGCGTCATGTACGCCAATCTTAACACGCACGTGTATATAAGCGATCGAAATCAACAAATCACGCACTGCCGATATGTGCGTAAATTACAAATTGGTACGCAGAACAGCTTAACAACAAGCGTCGGCAATTTAAAAACCCGAGTGAAAAACAACTTTGAGATAAATTATAACAAGGGAATAAATTGAAAAGTAGAGGTGTATTTTGACTGTATAAATGACCCCATTGCTTCCATTCTGATCATTTTGTTGATTTCATTCATCACGCTGACTAACTGAATAAACATGTTAATTTAGAATTTGGCTCTGTTTTTTTCCCCAGACCTGTATGGCATTTGCTATCCTTGCTCATAACATCTGTTCTGTCTATTCTATGTTTGCTGCTAAGTTACTCATGCATATGTGCTTTGCATGTATGTCACTGGAGGTAAGAGGGATATAGAGATCTTATAGGTGAATAAGGATCTATGTTTGCTGCTAAGTTACTCATGCATATGTGCTTTGCATGTATGTCACTGGAGGTAAGAGGGATATAGAGATCTTATAGGTGAATAAGGATCTATGTTTGCTGCTAAGTTACTCATGCATATGTGCTTTGCATGTATGTCACTGGAGGTAAGAGGGATATAAGATCTAATAGGTGAATAAGGATCTATGTTTGCTGCTAAGTTACTCATGCATATGTGCTTTGCATGTATGTCACTGGAGGTAAGAGGGATAAAAGATCTAATAGGTGAATAATGATTTTGAAATTATACTTGTGTGAGAAAACACATTTTATTTACTAAATAAAGAGCCCCACGAGGGCCAAGAATATTTCATAGGTGCATGCTCTTGGCCCAAACACAACAGAGCTTCCAGTGTTTTCCTCTATATTTCAGAGTAAGTGAAGGGCCAAACATCATTTGAATGTAGACCAGGGGCCGATTTCACTAACATTTAGCGATGGTCGCTAACCACGTTTTGAACGCTAAAGTCCAAAAACAATTCAAGATTCAAGATTTGCTAATACCCGCTATTTACCGATCATTTTTGGAGTTAGCGATCAAAACGGAGTTAGCAACCATCGCTAAATGTTAGTGAAAACGGCCACAGATGTTGATTGCAGGCTGTTACAATGACTACATACCAAAGAAGATGGCAAGCACAAACTCACTATGTGTTAAGCTTGTTTCAGGGAATCTGTAGTTGCTGTTGCATGTTGAATGACGTCAACCATTTAAAGTGTTTAATCACAAATTTGTCATGCTTGAAATATTTTGCAGCTAGCGTGACAAGCCGATATATCAATAACTTTGCCGTATCAGTTGCAATGACTCATGAACATTTGGATTAAATTGAAATTTTCTCATGACAAACCATTAAGACAATATGCTATTTTTGTGTGCAGCTTTGCGACAACTCTGAATTGCAAATACATGGTTGTCAGTGGCAACTACACATTGCGACCATGACAACTTCTCTGAAAAGACCTTTATGTGCATGGGTTTTGTATGTATCATTGTACAGGGTGTTACAGAATTGTAGTTTTTGAAATTTAAAAAAAATGAAAAAAATGCTAAGACATGACAAGCCGCAACAAACGCAATTCACTTAATGTATGCAACTTCCTTCAGAAACATTTTCTTTCAAAAAATCCAAAATTCCTATGATTAGGACTGCCTATTATTGCCCAATGTCTCTGCATCGAACCATGATAGTGAAGTCCCAGTCTCATCAGTCTGTGACTGTCCAAGAAAATTTAGCGTTCATTTTTCTCATTTAGTGGACACAATGAGGCAATGAAATACAGATGAGGCTATCAGCAGCTGATTGTGTCACCACTTTCCAGCTTTGTTTGATTGCTGGGAAGTAGTGTAATTTGTAACAATTTTGTATCTTTTCAGATTGTGTTTGTCACATCTGCCCATGTGAGTAAGTGGGTATCTACAGAAGGCTGCGCTGTCTTGGGAGTTCTCATTCAGTACTTCTTCTTGGCTCAGTTTTCGTGGATGTTAATACAGGTCAGTAGTTTTACCACTTTTATCAAATTGTAAAGACAAACATGCAGCATTATTTTGTAATAAAGACTTATTTGATAACAAACAATTGAATATATTTATTAGGAAGGACATGCCAGCATTGTGCTAGTTCTATTAACTAATAGAGTCCTATGCATTTTGGTTTTCAATAATTCAAGTTTTTGCTGGTTTTCAAATGTTTCCTTCTGTAAAACCAAGAATTTAATCCCACTGTTTCATATTACTCGAAATCTTGATGCATCCCACTAACTGATGAATGCATGCGCCATTGTGATCATATTTGAACTGTCAAGTTTTTTTCTGGTTTCCTTTCCTACATTTAAAATTATACTTTGATCCTGTTCTAGGAACCCTGATGGAAAATAGGATATCTGGAGAGATTATCTTGGGCTACCTTGACATTCTTCCTATAGACATATCTTTCATTCACACTTTGAAATAGAAAATCTTGGAAGAAATGTCAAGATTGAAATTTTTGTTACCGATCAATTTGTACATCATTTAGATAAATCAGAAGCCACTTTATGAGCTCATAGAATCAAATTAGAGAAAAGTGAAGCTATATTCGAGTACAATGAGATGTAATGCCCTCTTTGTAATAAGATATTTCAAATTGGAGAATATTTTGACAAGTGTAATTTATAAACTTCATATCTTGTACCTACCAGTCATAGACCTTGATCATATCTGATGTGAAAATCTTAAAATATGTTCAGTAAAGATGTTGCCACCATCTAAATCTGATCCTGTATGACCTTTTTCTAGTGCACAAATGTAACTGTTAGGTAGTAATGACCTCTACCTTAGCAGGTAAATGCTCTTCATACTGACCAGCTATTTTGTATCTTATTTTCAGTCGTTCAACCTGTGGAAGGTGTTTGTGATGAATGATGAGCACACAGATAGATACTACATCATCTTCTTTGTGACGGGATGGAGTAAGTACAACATACCCTCTGGCTTGGTTATGGTCAATTAACAGTTAAACAATTTGAAATCGTCTCCATTGTCATCAAGACGGATTGTGCACCAATATACAAATACAAAATGGTTTGAGGGGAAGTATCGCAAAATACTTTCTCCGAGGTGTTGGATGATTGAGACTTCCTCCCAAGGCACAGCCAAGGGGAAAAGTCTCCTTCCTCCAACACTGAGGTACAGTATTTTGCAATACTTCTCTGAAATAAACCATGTTGCATTTTTTGTTTTACTACACCTCAAAAAAGTCAAAATATAACTTGAAATTAAATCAAAAATCAACAATTCAATACTTTGCCGTGAGCCATACGGTAGTACCATGCGGAAGTTTTTACTACTTTCCCCGCGTGTGTGTAAAACAAACAGGCGCAACGCGTAAACACATACCCGCGCAGTAGTACTTGAGTATTAACGCACACGCAGGAAAGTAGCCAGATATACATTTTTGCACGTCTCTGCTATTAAACCAATAGAAAGACTGTATTAACTTATAAATATTCAAGAGGTGTAGTATTTGATTATTCCATGTTTGCTGATGCAATAC
>JXSR01S012997.1:77517-88495 GCA_000969725.1 Ophiothrix spiculata
TGTATAAATAAATAATTTCTCACCAGTAATATTTTTCATATTTTATCCGAAAGATCGTGGGATAATCAATTATTTCATTCAGGGCATGTATACAACATACTATTCATCAACATCATCTTTGATCCACATATAAAGTACAATATAGATTTTGTGTTGGATTTAGTATATATAACCATGTAGTTAGATAAATTCCCAGGATCAATCCAGATTTTTATATGCAAGTGGGTTTCACTCTGTTACAGTGGGTATAACTGATTGTTTTATCATGAATTGTTTTGCCAGGTCTTCCAGTGGTTGTTGTAGTACTATACATAGTGCTGGCATATGCTGTGTTTGATTGGCCATTCTATGAAGCTCCAGAGTTGCTTACAAATCGCAATGTCATCTATGGGGATGTACATCGAAATGGAGACATGTAAGTTTCTTTAATTTTTTACAATTCATGTTTCATTCCTAATTTAAAGGCTTTAGTTAGTTTTGTTTTGTAAATCTATGTTGTTATAGGAAGTAGGGTATTTTCATGCCTCTCTGTTTTGGTCCACCTAACCATAAGATTTAAATCTTGTTCATGAACATTTTTTGATTTATTTTTATGGATATAAATGTTGATTACTGATGTGTGTTATATTGCATTCTTATATTTCAGATGTTTTATGCCAAATGGTTATGCAGCTTTAGCCAGCACAGTTACGCCCAGCTTATTAGCCATAACGACGGTGTTTGCACAGGCCTATCAACAATTAACGTGTTGTATTGTGTTTCTTTTTTGTTTTAGATGTTTTATGCCAAATGGTTATGCAGCATTAGCCAGCACAGTAGGCCCAGCTATACTAGCTGTATTAGCCATAACGACGGTGTTTGCACAGGCCTATCAGGTCAAACCACAGTGGAAGAGATATGACGATATATACATGGGCAGATATAATACCACAGGTGAGTGTGGAATTGGCTGTTTATTGGGGATAAAGACTTAAAATTTAAGCCAAGCCTCAACCAGGACTTAAACCTGGGACCTCCTGCTAACCAGGATTTGATTTAAACCTGTGACCATGACTTGCAAGTCGTTCATGAACAGATTACAAGTGCAAATACAATTGAAAGTGTTCAGTCATACAGAGAACTATTTTTGAGTCTCAATTTGGGTCTCTTGCTCATGAGCCACATATGTTCAGCACACATGGTCATGTATTTGAGTGCTATTTGCATAGTTGATTCTCGCCCTACTGATCATACCCCAACTGCAAACTAGTCATAAATAGTCATGTGCGAACTTTACCAAAAATGTTATACTAGTTTTTACTTTTTCATTACTCTTTCACATTAACTGCTTCTCACCTTTTAATCCTGTCATAAATTCTTCCCTTTTTACAGAAATTCAGCTGATGTTGTTATTCTGGTCCATACTGTGTGTCACATGGTTGTTTGGAGGACTTCACATGGCCTACAGTCAGCTGTGGACAGCTATTATGTTCTGTCTATTTAATATCATACTGGTAAGTTGGACTGATAATTTGCCATAGAAAAGCTTCATATTATTTGTATAAAAATTTCAAAGTACATATATAGCAATGACATGTCTCTTGATGTATGTCCATATAAGGCCAAGAAAAAAAAACAAGGGAGAAAGTTATCTCAGATCCTATATGATCCAGGATGTAACATTCAGTCGCCGACATAGGGCATGGTTCCAAATTTTGTATTGAGAATGGGCTCACTTATCCGAGTAATCCAAATCCACTTGCATCCCAGAAGTGTGTTGCCAGTTATGCAAAAAACTTTACTACACAAGTAACAATTATGAACAAAAGGAGCAGTTCTATTGCATAGTCATAACCAATGTTGTTTGCATTATTTCTATTATACAGGGTCTCTATGCATTCATAGTCTACACAATCTTACGCAATCAGCTATGCCGTCCCACCAAAGGAAACTACTCCCTCAACAATGCATCGTACGACAACTCTGTCATGCTCCTTGATAATGGACGATATCCCAATAACAGTACTGTGTTAATATCAGCACAAGGTCAAGAGAAAGGGTCAAAGGTCATTTTGACTAAACATGAAATACCCCCGGCCATTATGATGCCATCGAAGGAACAAGATGTAAGTTGTAGTGATTATGAATTGTTTAACTATTTTCTTTTGGGCTTCTAGATAATGCCAATTTTTTCTATTTTGCAAACAGCAATAACAAAGTCCTGATAAAAGTTCCAAAAAACCAAAAGCTTATACCATTTCTGTGCGTAATAGAGCTTCTGTTTGTGTTGATTGGTTGTTTGTAAACAAGAATTGAATGGGTAATGACTGACAAAAATTAAGGCCGCTATTTAAAGTATTTTCATGAACACCTGATAGCAATATGTGTTGCTATTCTTGAAAGCAATGATGTTCTCATAAGCTTGAATCGAATATTCCGCCATATTACTTGTACCATGTGTCGCATACAGGAGGAACCTAAGTGTATGAAGTGTACATAATTGTGTCCATCCCTCTAAATTTGGCACTTATTGTACAATATACACTGTCATATTTTGCATATAAATCCTTCATAAGAAATACTTGACAGCCTATCTGTTTGTCCAAATTTGATACTTTATATGTGACCCGTCATATCGAAAGGTACCTTAAGGGTCCCAAAATGAAAATCGATTATAAATGAAGCTTTAAAATGACACCTTGCTTTTGGTTATTGGATGTTCGATTGCAAAGTTACATCCAAATTGGTAAAAGGCACCGGGCTGATTCAGAAAACTAAACTTCTGAGAAAATCAAGTTTAAAGTTTCTGTACTGGTAAAGCTTGAATGTAGAAAGGATTTTTATCTAGGTTTTTAAAACATTTGTCTTATGTTATGGATATTGGAACCTGATTAATATGATAGAATACACTTCAAAGGTAACGTTTCTGATGAAATTAGAAATTTGACCTTGGACGTGATTTTTGACTATGCTCAGCTTCAATGGCCCGTATCTGGTAATTTACTATGCCGAACTTAGGTACCTTTCGATATGACGGGTCACATATAAATTGCAAGAGTTATAACCTGGCATCCTATTTTGATATATTAAACAAACAGGAGAAATCTGATGTAGGCCTCCTTCCTGATGAGGAGGCTACCGTTGAAAGCAAGGTAAGCTAACGGTCCAGGCCATGCAGTCAATGCCTTTGATGCTTCTTAAGTTGATGTGAATTGTTCACCCAACATCCTCATTTTGATTTCATGCTTAGATCTTTTTATGATTTGTCATAAGACATGAGCACATTGTTTAGATGAATACCAATTGCGCTTTGTTAATTAATTAATTTCACAAAGTGTAGAATTTTGAAAGCTGTCTTGATTATGTTTAGAGGTAGAATCTTAACTTTCGCATCTCAATGGTATATGTGGGTACCAAGTTACTGAACTGAAATTTTAAACACTTACAATACAACCTGGAATAAGATTGTTTAATTTATGTACAATCTTTGTAATGTACAAGGAAGATTGTACAGCTAAGTACTATTTTGTTGTCACTGCAAACGTTTCTTGCAGATTTTTGTGTTGGCAGTGTTTCACCATGTACCGCAGCGAGTGTTTTTTTTTTACAGTTGTTGATTTATTAACATTTAATCCATCCCATATACCCCATCCATATACTAACTCATTTTCAAAAGACCTAAGTCATCGTAACCCTTAACCTCAATGACATTTCCCTAAATACTTTCTGTAAGAAATGTACATACCTTTTGCAAAGATTTCATGTCGCATAAATCAAAAGTTGATTTTCAGACCTCTCTATCTATATTTATTTTTGTTTACCTTATATAGAACTAATTATGTAGAATAGTAAGCATGCAACCCCCTTTTAAACCCCTTTGGCATAATGTAGTATACAAATAATAAATGCTAATGAGTGCAATGATACGGATATTTTAATGATTCATGAGGTTAAACATTTTTGTTCCACGTACATGTCGAAACTGAATTCATCAGAATGTTTCATCTTTCGCCGACTGCAACTCGTTCCATGACAAACCGTCATGGCAGATATAAATCATGTAAATAAAGCAAAGGAAATAGTAGCCTCACCATATTTAGCTATATTTGACCTCATATTTTATGTAACCATGAATGATACATGGCAGAATTTATGTAACTGTTATATATATAAAACAGCTGTTTTATAACAAAAGACCAACATATGTTTTTTCTTGTTGTGCTGTATGAGATGATTCCAGTATACTATGTCATCGAAAAAATGTACAAACCCTTACTAAAGTTCCAATTAGTATACAGTAGAAATTCAATGTAGTGGCATGTTAAGCCAGTTTCTGTGTTGCTTCATCATGTTTATTTGGCTGAGAAATTGTGAAATTACCACTACTGCTAATTTATGATGAATGCAACATCAATTTGATCATGTTAAGGAGCAAAGCATGATGTGCCATTAGAAGTAAGATTGAACTTCAACACTACACAAATTCAACGCTCACCTGAAATGTTTTCGCTGACTCAACCAGCGTCCTCAGCAGTTGGTATGGCTATGATGTCTCCCTTGTCTTTGACTTGAAACACTGCAAAATGTGATGTTAAAGATATATGACATCAGACGATGCTAAGGAGTTATATCTTTCTTTAGCTGAGCAGGTTGTCCCAAAGGCATCCAAATCCAGTCCAGAACAAGAGAGACAACACAGCCATACCAACTGCTGATGACAGTGGTTGAGACAGCGAAAACGTTCCAGGTGAGCGATAAATTTGTATAGTGTTGAAGTTTAAATTTACTGCTCTTACTTTCTACCACTACTTATCCATTTGTATGTGATGTGCCATACATTAATTTTCTATGGTACCGTATATATGCTTAATCTATCCATTAGTTACTTGAGAAAGGCAAATAAGCAATGACTTTGCACAAGAACGCCTCAAAATATAAACTTTTAAAATTGGAGACATTTGAAATGTTCAAAAGGAATCGCTCATCTAATGCTTGTAAATCTCCTAATAATATCTATCATACTGTGCATTCTTATTTAATCATGTGGATTATAAGATGGAAATCGGTAAAGAATTGAGAGAACTAGGGAGAAACCCTGACGATGGGGAAGTGAGTATAGTCATACTAGTTGTCTTCAGTGATTGCATTAGGCCAAGAAAAAAAATTGTTGTGTTGCCCTCAAGTGGAATTTCTGAAAAAATGAGTCGGTCGGTCGGAAAACAATTTTTTTTAAAGCACCTAAATTATGAAATTTGGGTGCATTTTCCACTATTTTCACAATATTTTCTAAAAAAAAAACCAATCTGAGCAAAATTGGGTGCTTTCCCGACCGTACTCTTTTTTTTTTAATTTTTGAATAGGATCGGTCGCTGAGGGCAACTAAACAATTTTTTTTTTGGCCTTACTACCAACCCAGACATCTCCCCACTGTAGCTATACTATTCGTGTCTATCCAAACTGCTATGATTGTTAAATTCCCATTGTGTTTGGAGCAAACACTTCCCATTTTTGCAGAGTATGTCAAATTTTCAGTGCCATGTGCTTGTTACGTCGCGTATCATAATGCCTGCAATTCCCTGGTTTGGACAGACATTTTAGGCCTGGTTGGGATTTTCGAAACATTAAGTCTGTGTGGAATAAATACTAGTTGCTTTTCATAACTATGAGACAAATGTTTTGTTGAAGAGTGTCAGTATAGGCTAGGATAAGCTGGCAAGTTTTCCGTGTCGCAGGAAAACAGACAAAATCACAGAATTTATAAAAACACAGACATTCATGGAAAATGCATTTTTTCCTTGACAAAATAAAATTGATGAAAAAATATTGAGAATAAAGTATAAAATAACCCGAAAAATGGACCAAGAAAGCCAAATTTAACTGACTCTATAACATTGTTGTTTTTGCTTTATTTATTCCAGATATAGGCCTACTTATAGATAACATGTAAAAAAAATTTCCCATGTAAAAAATTGCATCGTGAAAAATCATGGAATTTGGTGTTTTAAATCACAGAAAACTTGCCAGCCTAGGCTAGGAGGTGACTTCTACCATTACTTTCACTTTCCAAAAGAAAAAACAAAGCAAAAAATGAAGTATTTTTGTTGGTTCATAATTTAACTTCCTAGGCCATCCTTGAGATGTACTGGAAAAAAGCCTTTGCTTGGGTTTAGAAATATTATCAGCATGATGGTTTGTTTGGAACCATGTTGGGCTGATAACATAATGGCAAAATGATATTGGAACTTTACCAGTTTGTGCATATCTAACTTAAGTGCACCTTTTGCATTTTTCGTCTTTTATAAAGTATGCAACTCCCCCCCCCCCCTTCAGTACTCCTTTTGCATTTTTTTTTTGTCTTTTATAAAGTATGCAACACTGAAATTTACCTTGTTGGAAATTTTCATCGGCTGTCAGTGCAGACTTCTTCAGCCAAATGACCCTTTCCTGCGATGACTTGACCTTAGCCAATGACATAAGACATGGGTCATACAATTTGGTAACTTTTAGCGGCCCCCGTCTTTGTTGAGAGTAGCTAGGTTGAAGTGCCCTGATCTAAAAAGACTCTTTCATGATTCTCTGTCCAAAATCCTCACTTCACATTGAGTCACCGGGACACTCTATTGACATTGATGATGTGAGGATTTTGGACAGAGAACCACATTGGTTTGGACATGGTGTGAAGGAGTCTATTTACATCAGGGCACTTCAAGCTACCAGCACTCATTATTCCCATCTCACTTGACTCAAAAATAAATCAACAAATAACTGAATTCTGACTAAGAAGCAAACCTGGTATAAACTGTTCCATATTCCACAGTTAAATACAATTAACATCAGGAGTATTTAGAGAGGGGTTTAGGATGTTCATAGTGCCTTATTGGCTACAGAGTTTAAAGGTTTATCACAAAACATATGTGACCTGTCATAGACTCACCAGGTATACATTGTCTGCAGCGCCCCAAGAAGGAGCATTCGTACACTAGGGGACCATGACTTCCGAACCACGGAGCAATTTGAGTAAAGTTTCTTGGCCAAGGAAACAAGGAGACATGGTTCGACCGACAATGCTGCCACTGGGGCTCGAACCCACAACCTCGGTATTACGAGTCCCCCACCCTAACTGCTTCCCTCTTGTTATGATGATCTCTACCCCTTGCCGGAGTTGCTATGTTGCGCTTCATTTTTTAATCATAAATTTCATACCATTATTGCAAATCCATCCATATATATCTTAATCTTAACCTTCCATTCAATTTTTAAACCATAAGTGTATTTCACACGTCATTGTTTTGAGATAAATGTAATTTTAAGGTTTTCAATATTTACTTGAATAAGTCATCTCATAATTTCATTAATGAATTGCTGTGTACATATTCATGTTGTTGTTTTATACCATATTAGAAAATGTTTTAAAGTTTGAAATTTAGTGTTTGCACTATTGTCTGGCTTTTGCCAAATAAATGCAGTTTTATTTGCTAGATGTTAGATGATGTTAATGATTCAAGCAAACTCTGGGTGGTGTGGAAAATCATTACGAGGAGATTTAGATTGCCATATCAGAATTCAAAGTGTTTTCAGTTGATATTTGTTCTCACCCTGCTTGATGTTGTGTTGCCACTTAAAAAGGAATTTTAATAGGTTCCAAATTCTTTTGATTTTTTGCAGTTGGAGTGGGATACCCAGTCCATTGGCCGACAAAGTATACGCAGCCATCATAGCCATCACAGCCATAAGAGTATCAACGTATCAAAAGCGCCCTCTATACATAGTCAATCAAATCTCTATCCAGCACCACCGTTCCAACAACAGCATCAACAGCTGCCTCCGCAACGAACACCCGAACCTGTAATAGACCAAAGACGATTGCTTCCAGCCACGCCGCAACAGTCACCGCCACGTCCAGAACATGACGATGACGAAGATTCCCAAGATTTTGACGATTTGATTTTTGCACTTAAAACAGGAGGTGCGTATGTGAGTTCAGCAGAACCTTCGCCGATCCCTCCTGGAAAGCGAGGCGAGCGCTCACCATCACGACAGAGCACGGGATGGGATCAGACTCAAAATACTGACTCAATGTTATTGGACGATACTCACGATGACTCACAAGCTCATTATGAGATGAGAAGAATATCCATAGCGGATACTCACTTATAACACACAACTTATTTAGTATTTTTAACTGTATATATCATACATGTTGTTTAGAGAGAAAGATTTTATACTGCCATTGATGTATTTGCTATTGATGCATAATATCCAATTCCATGATTAGCCAGTATAGAAAGACAAGCCTCTGTCTTACATTGTTTATGAAAAACATATTGTATCAGTCTCTATTTTGTGTTTTACACTCAGTGTTGAATATGCACAACCACAGAGTAATTAGAGTCAAGTTATTTTCCCAAGGAAACAAGGAGACATGATAGATGTGTATTATCATTAAAATTACTTAACTAAAGCATTGTGTGTTCAAATGTATTCATATGATAACTCTTCCAGTAGCAAATGCCAAGCTTGTAAATAATTAAAACTACAATGTTTTAGGAAAATTAGCCAGTGCCTTATTTAGCTATCAACCTTTCTGGTAGAGGTACTTTTTCGCCGTATGTTGGTGCATAATTTTTTTTACATGTATGTAATGATGGTTTTGGTTAGAATCAAAGCTAATTTTCTATTGCAGCAACAGATTCTCTACATATTTTTACCATACCAGTGTGCGTAATTATACCAAGAGAAGACAACCAAAAGTCACTGATTTGATGTCAAATGTCATTGTTACAATACCCACTACTCTTTTGTCTTATTATGATCTGTCCATGATTGTCTGTTATATTTCAATTGGTTACACGTTTGAATTTTAATCATAACTATGTATACTTCAAAATGATAATAATGAAGTGTATTTTTGTATTTATGCGTATGTTAGTCCTAAAATTTGATTATTGATGTACTATGTTTTGTTCTGTTTTAAGGTGCCTTGTAGTTGCTGGCAACAGAAGGTGCTCCATAAGACAATTAATAATGTTACAATTTTATGTACATGGATCATCATTAAAAATTTTACTACAACAATCATGAAGCTGTTTGATTTGGACATTGTCCAGGGGGCACTAAAATTGAGACCTGTATATCATGTGCATCCAGACATTTTAAAAAGTACCCTAAGTGAGGGTTTTCCTGATAACAAAATATACCAATAAGCATGTATTTTCTAGAGATTTTCATAATCCTAAACAGGGATTTTGTTGTAATTATACACCCAAAGCACCAATTGTTATTTTGTGTTAACTATTACCCTATTTTCCAATCATGGTTATTTTTGATACCCTAATTGTGTTAGGCTGTGTCGCTCCTTACCGTAAAGAATCTTTATTCATTGCTCATTTTTGTCGACAGGCATGATATACAGGTCCCAATACAAGTGCCCCAAATGGCTTGCTGTTTAACTGTTAAGAATATTTGACTGACATGTTATTTTAAAATTTTGTAAGGCTCTTAAGAAATGATAAGAATTGGTTTTGTATTCCCATTTAGATAGACCCACTGATAGCTGTCATAGTAGGTTTAAGTCTTGTGTGGCTCATTTTAAAAGAATTCTGATATTTAATAAAACAAATTATCTTTCTTGTAAAAGGCTGAGGAAAAGTTTATATTGAGATAAACACTGGCTAGGTTGTTCAACATCTCAGTCAATAGTGCTAAATTGTCAAACTTTTGTAACTTGGCAGTGTGGTGCTAAACTTTTTGTATATATTTTGTACCATGTACAAAAACTTTTTTATGGCTTTTATCCTATTTAAACATTGTAGTTGACATCAGATTTTATGTATAAAACTGCAATTTATATTTGGGAATTATAGTAGGCTTATGTGTGTTGCTGAATCATGTATTACCTCGTTTCACCTTGATGTGTAGAATGTGTAAGCTTTATAATCACCTTGACTAACATCTTATTCTGTATATTGCAAAGTATTTATTAATATTTCTATTTAGACAATTTTTACTGAATAGCAACTATTTTTATGTAAGATTTTGGCAATTAATGGCACACCCCCTAAAGACATTTATGGTATTTTGCTGAAAATAGTGTGAATTCCCACAATTCTGGTTTGCCCTTTTTGTTTGGATGATACAGCAGACTGCAATAATTTGTCATGCAAGTGCAAGAAAGTCATTATCTGCAATAGCTGCTATTTTACATAAATTTGCGTGCAAGCTATATAGAGTTTAATCTTGGTTCAGTGGCATTTTGAAATGATTCTAAGATCCATTTCAAGAGCTTATGACATTTGGCAGAAAAAATCAGAGTGATTTTTTGCATTTAGGGATAAGATATAAAATATAATATGTGGCAACTATTGCAGGAACGACTTTCTTGCACTCCATAACTAATTGAACTTTAATATGAGTTGTGACCAAATTAGGCCTGAGACTTTTCGGGTAATTTGTTTCCCGGCTACCCGACTTATTTTTCGGTCGGGTACCCAACCATATTGATAATTGAGCATTCAACCCGACCATAATGATAATTGAGCATTTACAATGTTAGAACAGGGTTTTTTTGCCGATTGTGGTCATGATTTATCATGTTTACTTCAATCAGATGATGATTTTATCATAAATTGTTGAACACAATCTTTTTTGTTCAAAATTCTGTGATTTTATTGTCCAGTTCGGGTAATCGGTCGGCAGATTTTGTACCCGGGTAAGCTTATGTTGGGCGGGTACCCGGGTTTTAGTCCCAGGCCTAGACCAAATATATGCACAACTGAATGAATTGAGACTGCTAGCTTCATGACAAATCAGATGAATGATTTTCCATAACATTTGATACAAATGCATTCCAATAACACCAGTTGTATTTTATGAGGCTGACATTCCTGAAATATGTATTTACCATTGTTCAAATTTATACATGT
Organism: Ophiothrix spiculata; assembly: GCA_000969725.1. Taxonomy (NCBI): domain Eukaryota; kingdom Metazoa; phylum Echinodermata; class Ophiuroidea; order Amphilepidida; family Ophiotrichidae; genus Ophiothrix; species Ophiothrix spiculata. Next base: position 88,419 of record JXSR01S012997.1, read on the forward strand.
ATATTGTGAACAAGTTGCAGTTTTCAACAGAAATTGTTTGCTTTTGGGCAGTATTTTTTGTACTATCACCTTGATAA